>JAYMSE010000037.1:0-84734 GCA_036897945.1 Silene undulata | reverse complement strand
CCTTAAAGACTAAAATCTAATATATTCTTATAATAATATATAAAAGGTGTGCAATTAGCTCGAATTAAAATTCGTAATCTCTAATCCTGGAAAAAAAAAGAAAGTATTAAAGTAAAGATAAAGGGAGAAAGGCAATCAATAGGGGCGGTAGCCGGTGCAGACATTGATCAAACTGTTTCTTAATTAATTAATGATCTTTACCCCTAAAGTAAAAGAAAGTTTTATTTAGCCGACTTTGAATGTAAATCGAAACTGGAACCGCCGCTGTAGTTAATAGAATCTCATTAAGAGATGTAAGCTAGTCAACGAGTTCCGGTAAGTAAAGAGGAGGCTTTCGCGCTGTCCAAACGAAGTGCAAGAAGCGCGGGTATAAGTAAGAGTGCAGGCATTATATTATATAAAAATATGGAAAAGTATAAGTAAGTATAGAGTGCTATGATAAATAGCTGGCTGCGGATGAAGCGAGGGCGTGTGCTTTGCGCCCAACAAGAGGTACCGAACGAGCGAAGACTTTTTTCGTCTTTAAGGTAGGGCTATTTAGATGTGAGCGAGAGTCTAACCACGTGTGCCGTATCAGAGCAATGGAAGTCTTCGTAACCGAGGCAGTTGTTGGCGAGAGGCGAGTGTAGAGATCAAAGGAACGGGGAAAAACTAGCAGTAGGTAAACATTGCCTAGATTTCAAGGGCGGAGGCTTTCAAAGGGAACATTTCTGGACGAAGCATTTTCCGAAGAAGGTGATAAAGAAGGAAAGGCTTTAGCCGAGGCAAATTAAGTTGTAGAGTAAGAGTCTGATTTTCAATGCAAGCAGGATGACTCTTGTCAAATTAAAAGCATCCGTTCGACAATGCTTTGCAGTCTTGGTTCCCTTCCCGACACAAAAAGCTTCACAAATTCATGTTTGAGGCTTCATTCGAAAAAGAACCGCTGAAGAAGATAAAAAAAGGTAAGACTTTCAATGCATGCTTAGTCCCCAATTTGACCAACCCCCTTCTTTCCGGGCTAATTATGCAGATTTTCTATGAAAACTTTTCAATCTTATGTATTTTTACACCTGTGTCACGCGGATACTCACCACAAGGGGTAGAAGGATGGAATAGAATGCTCTGCCCTAATTCTTTAAAATCTGTGCTGAGATATAGTTATGGAGTATAAATTCTCTTAGTTTATTCTCTTGCTCGAAATGGAGAAGATCTTAATCGTTTGCAAATTAAGTCAACAAAGGATAAGGCTCTTCTGTTGAAATGACCGGGTCGGTTACTTATAGTATATGTCGAAATGAAGCACTCTGATTCCGGACCTGTTAGAAAGACTCACACATCGGCAGTAGATTGGTCAAATTGTTATCTTATAAGATTCTTGAATTTCTCATCGACCTTTTTGGGTAAGAGAATTTAGGTGAGCAATTCGTTGTAATAATTGAAATACGCTCTTGTTGAAAAGTCCATTTCTTCCCTTTAGACCTTTTGAATATAGATTCTACATGCTACACTCTCGTAAAAAAGCAGCACATATTGCGAATGAATAAAGAAATGTTGGCTTAACAGAATAAAAAGGAAAAGGAATTTAGATTGTTATGTCGACTTTGTCTTATAGATTAGGGTTCCGTGAAAGAAAAGAATAGGGCGATGCTCCGATAATTTTGGATTGGCATTCCTCTTGCATCTTTTCCTTCTGAATTTTCCTTATGAATTGGAAAATTATCATCTATAACAACACTTGCATTTTTTAGTGAGCTTCTCCTTTTTAACAACTTTATTTCCTCTTATATAAGAAGAGGGCGTTTTGCCACTACTATTGATCCCTCGCTTCGTGTTCAAACCTGTAAACCTCCTATTGTCTATTGTCGAGTCTTCTTCAGAGCGTATATCACGCTTGTTTCAGGATATATTTTTCAGAAAGCCGGAGTATTTTATAATAAGGAGCGATCCTCAGTCAAGACTTTTACAATCCATACCAACTGTGCCCGGTGGATCTTTTTCCTCACATGCCGCACTAGAAAAGTGAAAACGTTTCACGCCACTCTGCCGATCTAAAAGGGAAACGAACATACATTCTACAGTGACATACTTTTCCGAGACTGTTTGCTTTTTTTATTCAAAATAAAAAGCAGTACCCATTCTAAGATATGCTGGGCCAACAGTTCATAAAGAAGAATGAATCATAAGGAAGAATAGGATTCAAGAAATACTGGGGTTTTGTCAAATTGCACGTTTGAAAATTGAATTTCACTAGTAAAAAGTAATTCATATCAAACCAAAAAGCATAAGTAAACAAGAAAATTTCTATTTCTCGGTGTTTTTGGGTACGAATGCTAAAATAATTTATTTTGAAACTATTACCGCAAGATAGGAAGTGCACTTTTTGGGCGACAGTTTCGAGAGAGCGCTCCCTTATGAAAGACATAGAAAATAACAGGTTTATTTAGATGTAGCGAACGAACAGCACATAGTTAGAAGATAAATTCCCATCCCAAGCTAAATTCTAAAAGAGAGCCAACGTTTTTTTCAAGCTTTTTTATCGAAATATAATAATGCACATTAAATAGTTTAAGTGATATTGATTTAGTTCGATTTAATAGTAATATAAAAGCTTACTACTTGTCATTAGTCGAACTTATATCCGCCGGTACTACAAGACTATCTATAGGATGTCACGCCGGCTTATTCTTCGACTGGGACCAACTTCTTCTATCTTATCGGATAAGTCAGATCGATCAGGCGCATAAACAAATGTTTACATTGCTCTGCCTATCCCTTTTCTATCTGATGTATGAGATGCTAAAGGATATCTACTAGTTGAAGTAAGGTATACACATACATGCATGAAAGAGGGTCCCACACCTACTAATACAACAGGGAAAGCACGAACAGCAGCAGTCTAAGGAACAGGCCTGTGATGCACTACCCGTCTTCCAATGCCTTCTAAGTAGAAGCTTTCTGGAACACACCACAAGTGCTTATCGAGCTTCCATATCCGAACTAGCTAGTAACAGGATCGGAAACACTAACTACTCTTAGAGCAACTATATTCCTATTATAAGATAGAGCTTCATAGTCCGTTGTGTCTTACCATTTCTACAACGGCTCCTTCCGGAAGTAGTTCAGGTTTAGGGCTAGGTCTTCCTGATGATCTTATCTTCCATGCATGAGACCTAAGAATAAGAGATAAGGAACAAGGGAGGGGTTCCTACTGACACTGCTTCCACTGACGCTGCATCCTACATATCTAGGGTTGTAAGTAAGGCGAGGCCCATATTATATCCCGTCTATCCAGTATTAGAAGAAGTCTATTCTACGGTAACAACTGTATCACCGCTAGCCGCCGCCCCGGCTGCTGCTTATGTGTCCGCCAATCCCTTATTATTATGATAGTAGAGTAGGCATTCTCGATAAAACACATTTTTGCATTAAGCCAGGTTATAGTTCTTTACTTGTAGTTTGTTATTCTTTGAAACTACAGCTTTCTCTTGAGCAGTAACTTGAGAAGACTTTTATATCATCTATATATCATCTAAAGGGCACCTGCCCACCTGTAAGTCTTGTATTATTCCCCTATTTTTTTCTTATCTTATAATATATAAGGCATAAGAGCGAATCTCAAGCAAAGCGAGACGTAGCAGGTTAACTACTTCTTTTCGAACTTCTCCTGTTGTAATAAGAAAAGAAGAATGGAATTTCTCTATCTATTATAGTATGAAAACAGACTGACTACAATAGAGAAGTTTTTTCTGATAAACCATCCTTTAATGCCTTATCTATGCTTCCCTTTGACCTTACCATATTGAGTCTTAGAATAATTTCAATTATAGAACACCAGAGTCTTGCTCAGAGGGTACGATCCCATAATCATGACATTATACGCCTAATGTATTACAAGAGGCGATTTCGCATGCATGCTATAAAACAACTGGTTACTGGCCTACAATTCTTACAGGGGGCTCATCTCCCTTATAAAGAAAGCAATACGACAATCAAGACTGAAAAAATGAGAATGCTTTGACTATATGGGAGAATGAGTGTGCCACAAGTTCCCCAGTTTCCAGCCACCATTTTTTAGTGGGATCTCTCTATAAGAAGAAAACGAAGACCTAGGCAGGAATGAACAATCCGGAATAGCAGAAGAAATGTTATAAAACAACTCTGCATGGAGTTAGTCATAGGAAGGAGCCCGCATATACTGCTAGCAAGCACCCTAGATTTCTCTCGAAACCGGGGCTCTTTATGTGTTTGTATTATCTGCCTCTGCTGACGTATCTAATGTATCGTAGATTCCCGTTTCTTATATGCTCGCTCGATCAGATCGATCTTATCTTCATATATCCGGAATGGCATTTACAAAGCCCTCTTATAAGGGCAAGAAAAGGCAACGGCATATGCTACCGGGTTTACTTTACAACGGTGTGTTGCCGCGGAATCTTTTTGTGTATTGGATTCTTCGGGATTCATCTATGATCTGTGATGCGCTCGTTGACAATATTCATTTCGTTGAAAGAGGGGAGGTATCAATCGAGGCATGTGTCTTATGTATCTCAAGCGGAGTCCTGGAGCGAACATTTAGAAAAGACTGTTGGCGCATATTAGAGAATGTAACTAGAAATAAGGTAGCTATAGCATGTCCAGCTATAAACGCCTCTTGGTGCGGCTAATCTTAAGTTAAGAGTTAAGGCTTTAAAGAAATTCATCCAATAATTTCTTAAATCAAGCTATGTCTCGCTTCAGCCTATATATGATATGAGTTTACTTGGCACATGCATTCTTTTTATCTAGCGGGGCATTCGCTTTGTCTTAAGTCTTCCGTTTGGTCAATCTATACCTATAGAGAGGTTTTTCCTTTTTAGTTAAGCTCCTTCAGAACAAACGTGGACTACACTCCGTTTCTATTTATAAAGCCCTTTTGTCATTCACCCTTGCATGCACAAAGATTCCTTATATTGGAGTAGAAGTCTTTGCACGGTACTTTCGGCAGCATACGAGTAAGAAGTAGTCCCGGGGGAATGAGACGCAATGGGCAACGTATTTCCTATTTTATGTTCTAGCTAGATCCGTTGCTTATCTTTCCTTTCTAGGTATGGGACCCCCAAGTAAGCCCTTTACTTCTTACATAGGAACACACGCTTTGAGTCAGAAGAACTATGCATGTTCCAATCGGTTTCCGTGTTCTGGCCATTTCATTAATCTTCTTATTAGTCTTTTTTTTTTATTTCTCTGTTCAAGCAATTGGGCCTTGCTCGCCTTATGAGTCTTCCATGTATATCACATGACAACTACAACTTAGCCCGTTTCTGGTGCAAATTGCATTGCTATTTTCGGAAAAAGCTTATCCAAGGCAAAGGATTCTACCTCTTGCTTGACTTTGCCCTGTTCGTTATCTTATATGTAAACTAGAACTATAGTAGGTTGGGCAACCGGCTTGTGAGCTGCTTGATCAATTCTTTCAAATAACATATGACTCGCTCTATTCCTCTTTGTTTTTTCTTTCTTTGAAAAGGAAGGAGCTTTAGCCGAAGTAGATCAAGCGAGTGGAAGAGAAGATATGAAACGAGCCGACTGTTGGTGTTGATGGAAAGAGGGCTACCCGAATAGATTCTACTGACCAATCCAATCACCAGACCTTGGCTTGAGGTTTTCAAACCAACTTTCGCTACTTATACCAAAGGGTGCCCTCTTTGGTAAAATGATCTCATTCATCCGAGAAGGGAAGAGTTCTTGACTTTGTTACCAACCACACATCACATATAACATAACAGAAAGGCATAGGGTGGACGGAAGAGGCTTCGCTCCTCTTTCTGCTCTTAAATCTCTAAATAAAGGGCGCGTGGTATGACTTACCATTACCCAATATTCTACTAGTTCTCATAACGAAAGCTGCTATATCACAAGAGAGTAGTAACTAATAAGATATAAGATAGCAAACTGTTCTTCCTTCTGTTCTATAACACAAACATAGGGCTGTTCGTTCTGCTCGATAAAAGCATCTGACATTTCAATACCCGAGAGTCTGCTGGGCCACTTCTACAAGTGCTTATTACAATGGACAAGACTTTTTGTTCCCAGTCAATTCAAGAAGGACGTCTTCACGCGTCTTGTCTTATAGATTCAGAGTAAGAAGACGCTTTCAGAAATGAAATAAAGAACTCGGGTAATGCCGCTGAATTCTAGCTTGGTTGGGTTTGGGATGGGACCAAGATTCTCCTTTTTTTTTTATCTTTCTTAAAAGCATTCACTTTCTTTAATAAGCGAGGACAGGACTTGAACCCGCACCTAAGGAGTTCACCGGTTCTCCAACTAACTGCCTTGTCTGTTTTGGAGCTGCCTCCGTTCGAAACCAACCTCTTCCCGAAGCTACCCTGTTTGAACTGGATATAGGCTGGTCATGCTCATTATACAAAAAGACTGTTACTTTAATTCTGCAATTCCTTAGTGCATTGCTCATCCGGCTCCTTGAGGTTAGATCTTAGATCTCAAACCTTCTCTCCCATCTTCAGTTGTGAATGAAGTAAAGGGGGCGGGGTTTCTTCCTCTCCCGAAGGTCGAGTCTTTCAGGCCTCATCGTCGTAACCAGAGTTAGCCGCGGATTGCTACCTATTTGATATGGACCCGATCGAGCAAGTCAAGCAGGGCGAAAGGCCTTAGCCTGCTGCGCGGATGAATGACTGGGATCAAAGATACAAAGAGGAGCTGTGAGTGTGACCTTACCTTTCTTTTATTCCTTTCTTCAAAGCAAAATCAGGTGATCTTCGTCCCCACTCCCTTTTTTTCTTTTGTTTAGCTGTTAGATGGGCTTTGGAGAAAGAAAAGAAGAAAGAGATATACTAAGAGTTTAGTTGTCTAATAAGACCTATAACGCTCTGGGGATCGCCTTAAATAGCTCCTATGTCAATTATTGAGGGTTCATCGGGAACGAGGGCACATCATCCAAGATGAGATCCTGCCCTTGAAAGACAAGTAGCTGGAGATGTATCAGCCTACGATTATACAAGGATGACTTGACGCCCTTACCCCTGAAAACATTCTCTTTCTTTTTGTTTGGACCCGAACAACGGGCCCCCGTGCCACATATTACTCTAACAGCCTCACGCGCTACGGGACTGCGCTTGTTCGTTTCATGCATTAGTTCGAGACTCATATGAGTAGAACTCTAAGTAACTAATTTTATTCCTATAGGATATAGGATGACAGCAAATAGCATCTTTCTCGGAATGCTCTAATAGGGGATTTACCTGAGAACAAGATAACGCATAGAAAGAAAATTCTCAAGATAGGATAATATATGTAAAGTATACTGGCAGAAATGCATCTAATTCTATAGCAACCCAAAACCTCTTATATGTTAATTCTAAAGTAAACTATAAGTTAAGATGACTTACTTATCATGCATTATTACTATTATTACTATAGAATTCTTTATGCATCATCCTATTTTCTTTTATATATATATTGAAAGAGCAGTCTTCCTTAGTTTCAGACGAAGCCTTTTATACTTTCTCTTAAAATAGGAATTTATAATCACACTCAGTTCCTTTTACTATAAGTTGGATCTTCTTTTTATGAGGTGTTTATAGGTTCATGCTTAATGATCATAAACTGTTGTCCTAAGCTTTTCTTCACCAAGTAAAGTCTTCCGCTCAAATTATTCTTCCCCGTGATTCTGGAAGCTGCTTCCACTCCGTTTGAAGAAGACCCGTTACGAAAAGGGCCCCATAATCTCAAATCGCGAGTTAGCATTAGCCCCGGTTGGATTTCTTCTTCTTTGTTTTGTGTTGGTTTCATTTACCCTTTACTTTACGGATAGGTCAAAATCCACTCATCTTTGACCCAGACTGCTTTCTTTATAAGCGTAACTGCCCCAGCGCCAATAGCTTATAAGAATTAGTAACTGCCAGACCACCCGTGTATGGAAAAGGAAAAAAGGTACAACCAGGAAAAAGGCGGATCTTGCCCCCACCGGTTTACGCGAAAGATTTTTCGTAACAAAAGAAAGGTCTACAAAAGCATCTTACTATATAAGGTATAAATAATAAGCTCACAATTTAAGGGGGGAGAGGTATAAGTCTGAAAGGCTCGACTAAGACTAAGACGGCCAGGTCTGGTCCTGCGGCTAAGGATGTAGGCACGTGTAAGAGGTTGGTTGTTGACGAGTTGGGCGGAGAATGAAGAGAAAAAGGGTCGGTACAGTGGTAATCGTCTCAGCAGGGCGGACCTTTTTTTTTTATTGTCTTGCTTGGTCGCATGGGTTACTGATTGATCGTTCCCGTGCATAGGTTAGCAGTGTATCGCCTCTTGGTCGAATCCCAAAGGAAAAGCGAGGGCATGGGCCCGTTCGTTTGGATAGAACAAGTGCAGTTGCATTATAAATTAAAAGAAGGCGTGAGTAGGATTTGATCAAAGTATGCTAGGGATGGTTGGGTGTAGAATGTAGAATGGTGCCCTTGTCGCGATAGAGTAGTGGGGCATTGCCTATATATAATAGAAGTAAGGAATCCAAAGCAAAGAATGCAAGCCGGCATGGCACCTCAGAGTTATACCCCGAATCTAATTTGATTTGAAACCTTTCTTTTCTTTTTGTTGAGCACTCGGCATAAGAATTTCATACAAACAACGTTATATCAATAGAATGAGGCTTTCTGTCGTAATATTAAAGAAGGTAAGTCAATTTCACAATGATTCTCATGAAAAGATGTCTGAGGAGTTTATTAAAAGCTTTTTTTCAGTGGGACAGCCAAGATCAGCAAGTACTTTGTGGAAAATGAAGTGATGCGACGCGGGAGGCTTCTGGCTCAATCCACACGTACGCCAACCCGACCGTTTCGGCGGAAAGAGTCCTTTCCCTGAGAAAATGAGAAGCATTATAGTCTTTTCTTTTTTATCTTTTGAAGCTGCAGCCCTACTATAGTATAGTAGTATAGTTATAGTATAGAAAGGGAATTGCGGACTGAAGCTTGCATACGAGTGACCAACCCAATGCTCTAGCATTATCTAAAGTCATCTTTCAATCTAGGTTCATTCCAGACTTATCAAGGCGAATCGCCGACAAGACAATAAATGGGGTTGATAATCGATACATCCTTACCTTAACAACAACAACTCGAACACCTGGCTCACCTATTGTGTATACACTTATACAGGCGAGAAGCAAAGTACAAGAGAAAGAGCCCTAGTAGATCTTCCCGCTGGATCATGCTGATTCAAAAGAAGAATCTATTCTAAAATAATACCACAAATGAGAGGCATTCGTCGACGAAGCTTTTTTTCCTATTAAAGCTCTTGAAGAAGCAAGGGCTTTAGCTGATGATGGTGGTGGAAAGACGGGTCCCACACTATATCTAGAGATAGAATAGGAAGAAAGACTTTTGTATAATCGAGAACCCGGCGTTGGTCTTTCTTTCTTGGTGGGGTCTGCCGCCGCATCTCTTTATCCGTCTTCGACGTCCGTTTTTCTTTTTGCTACCTTCAGTTATAGCTTTTTTAGAATTTGGCTAATGCCTTATAAAGTTCTTGTGTAAGGCTTCGCCCCTTACTTTATAAAGACTAGGACTAGAGACCGCAACTCTCTCTCCTTTGCTCCTTTTAACGTACTCGCCCCATATTATAATATAAGGAGACTATGCCCGTTCCATGACGCTGAAACAGAACAAAAGCCAACCCGGGGATAGTGGTCGAGCTAAACCAACTACTTTTTATTTAATGACGGTCGCCTATTACTACTATATTTCTTTTAGTAGTAAAGTAAACCCTTTTAATTAAGAGTATTCGGGCGCTAAACTAAAAAGCCTGGTAGCACTTTCTGATTGATGCCCCGCTTGCTAAGTTCATGGTTCTCAAACACGACATATGAGTCGAACGATCAGGAAGCATCCTGTCGTAAGCAGCAGGTGAAACGTATGTAGCGAGCCAGCTCTTAAGATATCTGTCACAAAGCAAAGGCTTTTTAAACACGGCTAGCATTGATATGCCTAAAATAATATAGGTTTAGGCTCAAGTTCATAAGTGTAATAAAAGAAAGGCAGGTTTAAGCTCGCCCGTCGAGATGTCTCCTGCCAGACCGGCTCTGGAGTCAGAGAACTTTTCTTGAATTTCTTATCGAGGTTGAGGAGATCCAAGTTCCAGGCGGGGGAGGGCTGACAGACTCGTACGATTCAAGAGCCTTATCAAACGGTGCATTTGAACTAGACCCGGGCGGAAGACTTTGTTAACTATCGAGCGGGACAGAGGGAGTGCTCAATCGGGGAAGCCGCTTTTTAATAGAATTCCGGCAACTGCACCTGATTGAATTTAGAAGAAAAGTTCCCTATTATATTAATATCGTTTCGAAGCCTTATATGATATGAGTAGGACGAGAAGACATATGTAGCAAGATCGGGTCTTGGTTTTGAGGTGGTTAAATGAGACGAAGTCATAAGATTCCTGCCTTGAAAGGGAGTTTTTAAATCCTCGGTTGGATTCACCAGCGGTTGGTAAAAATCCTACCTCTCGCATAAAAAAGAAAATATACTTTGATGTCCATCTAGAACTATAGGGTAAGGGGCTCGCTCTGATATTTTAAAATTTACAGCGGTTTCGGCCCTATCTTTGAACAAGCTTGCTGGGGTGAGTGAGATTCAATGAAAGCACAGCTACTTCATCATTCTTACCATTCTTAAAAGCACCCGTGCATGCCCGATGAGACTCATAAACCTATATATAAGATGAGGTATGCTCCGATTACCCGACCCCGTGTAAAAAACTACGTTTCATCCTGGACCTACCTTTAAAACTAAAAAGGTGCAGAATTGTAGTGTAGCTTCTCACTTCCTGTTTTCGTTCGAAACATGCGACTTGTTTAAGATGTCTCATGCGCCTCCCAAAAAGACTTTGACAAAGCTTGAGTTATAGTAAGTAAAACGGGGTTCTAATTTAAGAATGACCTTTTTATTTGTTTGCTCCCGGGGTTGATGTAAAACCAAAGGGTTTATGCAAAAGCGCTATCTGCGAGAACTTCAAGAGCAGCTTATTCCGGCACCTATTCCACAGGCACGGGAGAAGAAAAAAAGCACCTATTCTGGAGTCAGCTCCATTTTTAACGCAAGCGGCTGAGGATAAGCTCTCGCCCGTCCATTAGGTCAACAACTCCTGTTACGGATCTAAGCTAAGGGATTAACCTCGCTAACAGCCAAAAGACACTCCTAAAATGAGACGCCAACCACCACATGTCGTGATTGGTCTTTCTCTCCCGTTGGGAAAGCCTCTTCGTTCCTGCTGTTCCGAGGAGGTTTCTGCTCAACTGCCTTACCCGATTTTCTATCGAGGGAATAGATTGCATGACAGGCAAGATTCCTTCTTTTCTTTTTCTTTATGCGCTTTCACTCGCTCCTTGAGTTACTTCAGAAGACTGAGATCAAAATCAACTTTTTCCTATCCAAAGGGTTTGACTTTGCTCCCATAGATAGAATCAAAAGAAAAGATTTTATCATAGTAAGTGTAGGTATACCGATCAATGCAAGCAAGAAAGATAGACGCAGTTGGTTCTACGCGGTAGTTAGACGAAGAAGACCCACCATTGCTGAGTAAGATTCAGGGGATCCGCCACAGGGTGATAAGAAAAAGATCATTAGATGGGGATTACCAAGGCATAGTTACGGACATCGAAGATGGGTGCAATTCCTGAAGTTACAGTTGAAGCAGATGAAGCAGCTTTTTCTGACGAGAGATAGTTAGGAAGTTGAGATCATAAGTAAGAGTTGTCGAAGCCGAAGTCAAGACGGATAGAATAGCAGCAGCTGTATAATATAAAAAGAAAAGGTCAATTGTTCCTAAGTGAGCTCCGGGAGCATAATGGGTGTGATATAATAAGTATAACTGTCTAAATAAAATATAGGGGGCTGGTTTTTACACACCAATCAAATACTTGATAGAAATTGATGCTTCTTTCTCCAACCCTATAAACTTGCCCTTTGTAGATTAGAAGAGTCTGGACCCTTTCTCCTGAGGGAACTATGTGAACAAGGATCCTTGCTTTACTTCTAGGTACGTTCGCGAGGGCCCCCTTCTTAACCTCTCCCGATCTCCTATCTTTCCAAGTGAGCTTTCCGAGCATGCAAAAAAGAGAAGAAGTACGAATCTTGAAGCGTATGCTTTTCATTATTACACGTCATTGGTTTGTTCCTTATCAATAGCACTTAACTTGACTCTTCCCTTGAACCCTAAAATAGAATAGCACAGGGGGAGGGGGCTGGCTCACACGCTTATCCCAAAAAGCTCTTCTTCAATAAGAGCAGACTTGTTCAAAACTTTACACGTGTTTATGAATATTGCTTGATGAACGGCACGCCCTTAATTTTTAGGTGATTGGTCTGAAAAAAATGACATCAAAGAAAAAGGAGTTGAATTTCAATATTGACGAAGCCTATAATTAGAGCAAAGTGAGCCTATGTTCGTTCTCTTAATTACGATCATATATAGAATAATATAGAATGGCATTTCTTGTGGTTTTTTTTCAATCCGTGAATCACCTTATCTTATGTACCCTTTCTTTATGCTCTTGAGCCATATCATATGAGCACACATATGCCTATCCAATAAGGTCGTAGGAGCAAGTGGTTTCAGTCAGAAGAGTTCGGATTGAAGCTGCGTATCTGAGATGCTTGGGATCGCCCTTTTTGACCTTTGCTCGCAAACCAACTTAAAAAGAAGAGTCGAGTCCTGCTTGAATTCCCTGAGTCAATGAAGGGGAATTGGTCCGGAATTTCCATCGCTTGAGTTACGTCTCGCCCAACTAGGTAGGCCTCCGATACTCTTTTCCTTTGGCTTTAAGTGCAGCGGCGGGATTGGAAGAAGGTAGTCATTGGGTTGATTCCCCCAAAATCTTAGGTCCAGAAGACGCGAATTTAAGCAACCTACTAAAGGAAAGGTTTTGTTTTAAGGGCTGACGTGGCAGTTGAAAGTTATGCTCACTCAATCATTACGCATTTTTGAGACTCATGATCTTACTCTCCTATTCCTATATAGATAGGTCAAATCTACTTAAGCCAGCACGCTTGCTTTGGTCTTTTTATTTTTATTGATCCGCTCGGAACCGCCGCTCAAATTATCTTTCCCTCCGTAGCCGGATGACGCACCTACCTTTGGCCTCTGGAGATCCTTCTCATGCTTCGCCCACCGCCATTCCCTTTTTTGTATGTTATGTCCATGTGTGACTGGTAAGAAAAAATTCTTTTCTAACCTAGGCGAGAGCTATCCGTTATCGTAATAAACAACTTATCGCTCCAGGCTTTTCCATAAATTTTGAACCGTCTATCCACGATCAGCTAAAACTGCTTCAATTTCCTTTTATTCCTGTTGAGCCTTAACATCAAAATGAGATAAGGTGCCAAAGAACTAGTTATTGATGAGAAGTCTTCCTCCGAGCTCCCGATGAAAAGAAGATACTGTTGAAACGTTATAAGAACCTGCAAACAAGTTTAACACAATCTGAACCGTATGAATTGTAAGAAGCGAGCCCAACTAAATTCACTATCTTATACGCAGACATACGTACGTACATGTTTGTTGGCAAAGAGAGCCTAAGATGTAACTACAAAAAGGCAGGCATGGATCTTACTCAATATAACCTTGAGCTGGGTTGCCAATCTCTAAGAAAGATTCTTTTTCTTTCTATACATGCGCCTGTTGGAAAGAATCTCAATCTTCCAGCTTACGATAAGATCAGAAGGCCTCAAAGTCTAAAGATGGGCGCATGACCCTTACGTTACGGTAATGCTCTTTCAATAAAGATAAATCGGGGAACTCTGTTAAGATAGGAATTGCACTCGACTAATATCGGAATCGCGCTCTATTATATAAGTTCTTTAGTATGACATTGAACAAATTAAGGGAAGGAACCGTAGAGCCTCCTATTTAAATATTTTTCGTTCTCTTAGACGGCCGCTCGATTGATTCCACGCAACGAAGGGATAAGCGCATTACATTTGTAGAGGTCAAACCCAGACAACAATCGCGGGACGTAGATGCTCCTATTGAATGGATACGTGAGGTTACTTCTGTGAGATCGGGATGGGATATAATATTAGGAAGGGATCACTTATCATGCTAGATTAATTGGTTGGTGCGGATAAAAGAACTTCCGCGGACTGATTCCCCTTAGACTTTAATTAAACTTAAATCACAGCTGGATGATCTATCTTAGGAAGCATGCTCTACCATGCCATTGTAATACTCGCTCCGTATTTTAGTTAGCTTGTGATCTTCTTTCCCTGCATTTCATCGTAGGACATCTAAATGCTCACTTTCAACAGTATATTTCACCCACATACGCGTATAAGATAAGTAGCATAAAGAGCGCGGAAGTGGTTGAGCAGGTGGTTTAGCAAAATGAAGTTATCCGTTAAAATAATGAACATGACTTTACAAGTCGGGGAAGGGGCCGTAGAATAAAAGTCCTTAATAAGGCAATCTTTGACCCTCGTTCTTTGACGCGTAATTATGCCATCTCCAACCCAAGCTTTCCCAGTAGTATGTAAATCTTGAACTTCTAAGGTGTATCTCAAAGGGTTATCGCCAAAGGGAAGCTTCCTTCAACAATTGAAAACGAAAAGATAAAGAAAAGGTAGCATGTTGAAACAATTAAGGGAGTCGTTATGTAAAGTATGCCCCGTATTTGAGTATAGTCTTGAAAGCCGTTTGAGAAAGTATTACAATAGAATTCATTTGATTTATAATTTTACTGTCTTTATTATTATTAAAACAGGCTTTGACCAAAAGGAATCTATATTTGAATTGCATTCTTTGCTTTCCCTTTGACTTATCTCCAGTATGTCTTCCTGGGCGGACTTGTGGTCTTGATCCACGGCAGCAAAAGTCCATCCTGACTAGAGTCATTGAGTTACTTATTTCTCCTTTCGCCCAGTTGTAGCCAATTATCCGAAACAGCTAAGCATCATTGATTTGGACTTACCAATTACCTAATATTACATTAGATTCAATCCAGATGAGGCTAGCTTGAACTAAATTCTCCCATCGGATGTCATTTTCTTACTCGAACAGCCAAAAAGAGTGGTGCTCTTCATTGATATTTTCAATTCAAAAAAAAATCTACGAGGAAAAGGGTTGACCCTGAAGCCATAACATTCAAGCTAGGATTAGCTCACAAGGAAGAGTCTTTCTCACCTAAAATAAATTCGAGAGCTTGACTTTATAGGTCTATTCGACCGGAGTAAGGCATAAGATGCCCAGCTGCTGTAATGCGCGTAATGTAAGCAATATATACCTTTCATATCATACTTAATTTAATTAGAGGCTGACCTTTACTTTGAATCTAATATAATAAAAGTAGGTCACTTGTTGTGAGAGATGAATCGTTGGGACTAAAGCCCCTTTTTACGAGAACTCACCTAGTCCTTACCTTTAAGGCGGATAGGGCTTGATGAAAGTGGAAGATGCCTCTTTTCTTAAAACTTAAAAAAGATGATAGTTTCAAACTAGCCCACTCTATAGAGATCGAACCTCTTAAGATCGGTCAAGCAAGAATTAATTTGTCTTAAGTTTAGTGAACTAAGAAAGTGAGTTAAGATTCGTTATATTGTAGGCTGGAGCCTTTTTTTATTATATGAATACAATGCAAAGCAAAGTTAGGAATTAGCATAGATAGAAGGAAGGTTGTTTGTCGACAAAGACTCTGCTCTGCCCATACACTAGGTTCTAGTATTCCAATTGGAAGATCCTGCGCATTAGAGAAATGTTGGGGGTAAGTGAGAACATAAGAATTGGATTCTGCCTTTCTGGTAGATCATAGGCTAGCATCTGGCTTCTCTGGCTGACTTCCTTCTCATGCAATGTGATCAGACTGTGTGCGGTGCCAAAGTGGCAATCTAGGAATTAATGCTGTTATAGGTTTACCAACCTCTTGTCCAACTCCCTCAGGAGAAAGTTTCTTTCCTTAAAGAGAGGGTGTTTACGCGGTCGTAAATTAAAGCTTCCAAGCGAGCAGGCTAGTGAGAGAGGCGAAGTTGGTCGACCGAAAGCTAAAGTGAGAAGGTGTTCGTACAAGACCACCGCCAGGCAAGATTTTCGGGCCAATTCCCTTGCTCGGGTTTCAATTCGCGTATACCTTTCCTGATCATGATTTTGAACATGGAATATAAGCCAACATAAGCTGGAACGGGCAAAGTAGAAGTAGCTTTCTAATTAGAAGAAAACGACCTAATTTGGATAAAATCAGAGAGAGCGATCGACGAGACTTGGGTTGGCTCGAAGCGAAACTATCACATCGAGCACCCTTTTTGCCATTTATTTAATATATAAGAAAAGTACGAGTGAAATCAGGAGTATACCTGCAAAGTCAAAATTAAATCACACAACAAAGCGCAAGCATTGGTAATTATAAGAGAGTCGTCTCGCATCTTCTTGCCTCTCCCCTTATAGTTGATGCTCGTATCCTTTGTTACATTCAAACGGGGGAACCCTCTTTTAGCGAAAGGACTCCTAAGTATGGTGGTTTATTCATTAAGCAAAAAAAAAAAGCACTCCTAACCTAAGAGCGAAGCGGCGTAGCATCTTTCTAGTTTCCAAGTTATCGTAATAAAAACTATACTACTCAAAGAGCACAACTGTTCAAATCAAGACTTCTTTGACGCCAATGCGTGGGTGATAAATTTCCCGGAAAGGTACGATTGTGATTGTTTTTTCAATAACTACCAATGTGCAGCAGCGTATACTCGTACATTACAACTCTTTTCATCTCTTTATCCGAATTTTTCTTAAATAGTGATTTATTTTCTTGCCAACAGAGGCTCATCAACCGAGAACAACTGCAATTGCTGAAAAGTGCTTTTCGAGTCTTCGTTTTTCATTTTGTTGAGAATTTTTTTATCTTTTAACTACTTTCGATTGGAACTTTTGCACTGGCTTCTACCTTTGAATTGGCATTAATTCCAGCTGCTTCTCTTTCCGTTGGCATTTTAGCTTTAAGTAAAAGTAAAAAGAAAGAGAGTACGGTTGTGGAAATCCATAAGAACAGAAGAAGGGAGATAGAAAGCGAAGCTGACTAGCCTTCCTATAGACACATAGAGGATCCGAAGAAAGAAGAAGCAGATAAGGAAATAAAGGGGTTGGACGAACATGGATTTTAAGCGGGTAGAAAGAGCCCTTCTCGCAAACTATTTCCAAAGGCGTGCTTCTAAGGAGCTTTCACCCAATATCGGATTGGACTTTTAGGGCCCTTGTATCCACAATTTCGGAGGTTAGAAAAAAAATGGCTATAAAACAGGTATTAGAGTCGACTCGTTCCTCCTCATTCTTACAGGAGGGTGAGGCTAAGATGTATAGATAGTGTTGGCTCGAGATGTCCGTCTACTCGTAAACTCTTCCCTTCTTTCTCGGGTTGAACTACTACCCTCGCTTTCCAAGTTCGGGAATTTCTCTCTCATTAGAGCAAACTTCTCTACAGCAGCGGAGTCTTAGGACAACCTTTTAGTTGGGACAATGATCTTTCGAATTGAGCTTTCTCATAGTAGTAGTAGCATTCTCTTGAATTCCTATTATTACACTTTATGAAAAGAGTTGTGTTTCGAACAGGAATCGTTGGATTTGGTGCTTTACCGACGATCTAAAATAGAGAGGCCAGTGGACAAGAACTACTTCTAGTCTGAGAGATCTTGATAGCTCTATCTGATAAAAGTTATAAAGATCAAGAACCCTTGTTACTAATAATAGTAAATTAGAATGCCTCGGAGCCCCCCTTAGATATCCAAAAGACTCGACTAACAACTAAAAAAGGTAAGTGTATACGAGTCTTGCAATACGTAGTCGAAGCGTAGCGTATAAAGGGCAGGAATCCCCCGATCCCATGGGTTTCATCATAAAAGAGCTTTCTAGTTGTTCGAAATCTTCCGTTTTTGGATTGCTCTCAAGAACCGCGTTTTGAAAAGAAAAGGCTATATCCATGTAGGATAAGTAAATTCAACGTTGTTCATGTATATTACTTATTGCAAGTCTATCTTATAATAATGCAAATTGAGGTATAGCATAATAAGGGTTCTCATTTCATATCTTAACTTGAAACCTCTTTTGGCAGATAAGCTATCACTAGTAGTGTCACTAGACATCGTGCCCAAAGACCTGCTATTGCGGGCGGGTAGGCTGAGTTCATCTTATTAGGTGTCTCGCCAAGGCCGATTCGATGTCGAACGGATTTCTTTTATTCTAAATAGAGCTTTGGAAGTCAACCTTTCATCCAAGGGTGTCATTTTCTCGAGTCTGATTTAATTTTTTTTTATAAAATTAAAGCGCTTCTCCGCACGCAAAGCTCTAAGGCTAAGGAACGCCGGGCACCCGCGCATTTCGAGACAAAAGGAGACGCAGCTTTAATAGAAGCACACAAGTTGAATCCCCTCGATCGCGTTTGGGTCGTAATTTTATTTGTACTAATAAAGAAGAGGCATAGCAATTGACGCTTCTAATGATCCCGCCTTGTCATGCCGCCAACAAGTGGTATAGTCTAAGAAAAGAAAGTTTTTACTTTCTTCGCCAACAGCCCTAGCGGATGCATATCTAAGGAGTGGGCTTCGGCCCCACAGGTTTACCTGGTTCCAAAGATAATTAAAAAAATCATCCACTAGTAGAGTAGCGGTAGGAGAGGGCTTTGTTCGAGATCTTACTGGCTCCAAAGGAATGATGGGAATATGCTGGGTTTCCTTCTTTGGCCACGCTTCCTCTGAATCGACTCTTGCTGAGGTGCCTCTGGACTTGGGTGTGGCTCCTTACCCTAAGAATTCCAGTAAAGGAGCTTTTTCATATCGATCTCGCTCTTTCTACTCTAATGCTCGCTGTATACCTTTCCCCTTCTCACCCAAGTAAATAGATTTCAAACCAATTTATGATAAAATTTCGAGAAATTCCATCGATTAAACTTCCTGTGAAAAGGAGACGAAAGCGGAAGCTGGGCTTTTCACTTAGAGGCTTCCTTTTGGAAATAGCTCTGAAAGGATCCTTCGAAACGGGACTTTTTATCTTATGTTCTTTATTATATTAAAGGTAGCAATTCACTCAGATCTACGGAATTTCCCTTTTTTTGCAAGAGATTCCTCGGGAAAATGCAATGAATTCGTGAAATTCGAGCTATTGCTGCGGATCCAGGCGAAGCAAGAGGCGCTGAGTGCAGTGGCTTCGCATGGAGAAAGAAGGTTGAGTCAGTCTTTTATGCCAAGTTTGAGAGCACAAAGACAAGAAAAAGAAGCACTTTTAGGGCCAAAATGGTGCCAAGGTGCGCGCGAAGAATTAAATCTATAAGAGAATAAGAAAAGAAGATTCGAGTTTGTGATCCTGGCTCTGAAGCGAGGAGTTCAAAGGGATTTCCCAGAGAAAGCAAACTAGGCGCCCTATATGAGCTTCCATCCGGCAACAGTGGGAACACCCTTTTAGTGCTTTTCCGCGTGATTCTTTTAATGATTTCCCATCTATATATAAGTACTCACCAGCTAAAGCCAGGGCTGGGGATGCAACAGAATTAATGAGGAAGGGATGAAGCAGGAGTAAAGCATGCAACTTTGCCTTTTGCCTCAGCCGAATCTAAGTAGCAGGGTTTGGGCGTAGCACTTGACATGTGTAAAAGAAGTTCTATTAATAATAAAAAAGGTAAACTGCTCCTTTCTATTCGATGGATACCCGGATCATAAGCTTGTCTTTTACTTTAAACTTTAGATGAGTTTTCCTGAAGGGAGGTTGGAAGAAAGCGAGGCGGGTGAACTTGCTATTCTCATCGCTCACCCAGACGACTACCCGCCTTATCTTATATAGTCTGATATGGCTAAGGGGTCTTTTCCTCAAACCTCTCGTTTTCATTTGGTAAGTGAATCAGATGCGTATATCCAGGGTCTCCTTTCGAGATATACCCGAGAAAGCAAAGCAAGCAGTTGTGTTTCACTCCTCCTTTCTTTCGTTTGATTACGCATTCATTTGTTGAACGCCAACTAATTAATCCCCTTCTTTATTCGTAGTTCGATAGAAGGTAAGGACACGAGCTAGCTGACGAGATTGCTTTTTTCTTAGAAGAAGCCCTGGAACGTCTTAGCTTTTGGAAACGAGTAAAAGTAAAGTAAAGTGCTCCCATGGCGTACGATGCAAGTTAAATGAAATTTCTTACGCCCTTTATAGTAATGTTTCGAAACCATAAGTTTTTTTGATAGTGATCCTACTTTTCGTGCTATAAAGAGCCATGTAAAGTCGAGAGCCAGCCTTCAAGCGCATAGGATTTGCTGGCAAAGCAAAGTTGGTAGCTCTACTTTTTAAGAAAGTTGTGAGTTCCGCAGCTCCGGGGGAAAAACAATCCATACTACGATAATAAAATCTTTTTCCTTTGGGTTAACAGGATGATCAATCCTAGGATATAGGAGAAGTCCTCTAAGTAGGGCGCATTCTTCTTTATTAGAAAGAATCGGTGGAGGATTCTTTGGGCTCAGATGATGTTTCGGATAAAGGATCGAAAGTCAAGACTCTTGTATCCAATCTAACAGCAACGGATCCTCCTCTTTGTTTATCTATCTTTATAGTATAGTTTCTTTTTACATTGCACTGGTAATGCATTAGTAAGACTTCAACTAAACACCGGGGTTTAATCAGATATTCTAATGAATGGAACCAACCCGTCTCTTGATAATCAACGTCATTAGCTTCCTTTGGAACTGCCTCGGCCCCTACCGGATCTCTTTCCACTCGCTCATTAAAGTTAAGTCAAATAGCTCAAACAATTAAGTCCACCCAGGAAAAAACGACATGAATGCCATTTTGTTATGTCAACTGGTAACTCGGCTTATCAATATGGCACTCGACCCGCTACGCACCGATCGTACATTACGGATCCTCCTTTTTTCAAACAACCAAAGAAGTAGTCCTGAAGTGGTGGCACCCGAAATGCTGCTCTTTCTCTTAAGCCAGTCTTAGAAGTTCATTTCTCTCCCTACAGCCACGGACAGCAAGACCCGTTGGTAGGATGAGAGGGAAAATCGGGAAAAGGCTTTTATTCTTGTAGTTAAATTAAAAGCGCGAACTCTGGAAGAGCTGGCTTAGTCTATCCCACCCGGAGGTCCCTTTACCCGAGGGTCTTATATTTTCCAACAGTCTTAACTTGCTTCTTTGATACTAAGACTGAGGCTTTTACCTTTTTTTCCAAAATTTTTGGCACACAACTCGCTTAACCAAACAAAGGTTACAAGAAGAAGAAATGCACGAGCTCGAGAGGCCAGACTTTAACCCTCATTTCCTTACGACGAGTATTTATATAAATGCGCATCGGCAGCAGGCTTTGCCCGATACGCCTCACTGGATAGACCTGACATTCCATTTCTGATTTAAGCCGCAGAATGAGGTGGAGTACTGTTATTTTCCTTGGAAAAGAGCTTCTATTAATATAAGAAAAAGGGGAATAGCCTAGGGGCCCAGGAAAGGATTTATCCTTTTAATGTCCTCCTACTGCGCCTAGCCCTTTGAATATTAATTCGACCCGGTAGTTTAGCGGCTTTCAATCCTTTCTTTAATTAAGAAAAGAATTCTCTTAATACTGTTAAGACAGACTCTCTCGAAGAATGAGTTCCATTTGGACCCAACAACTCAATTCGTCCATCTAAGAAAGGAAGGAGGTCAGCTATCCGCTTTCTTCCCCGAATAGACAGCGAACTCTGTATGGATTGAGCTTCTTTTACATTTACAGAGGTAAAATTGGAATATGAAAATAGGGCCACCGGCGTCTGGCACGCTGGGTCCAAACGAGACGCTTTTTCTTGATGAAAGCATATCTATAATGTACAAGGGAGAAATAAAAGAACCCCTTCTGATCTAATATCTAATCTTTCTAAAGTAATACCTGAAGCTGCAGCGGCTGCTCAAGGTGAAGCATCTACACCATTAGTATAGGTAAATCATCCATCCTACCACAAGAGGAGGTATTCGCTATTCATGCTAAGTCTTTCCGGATATAGATCCAGAGTTCCACTTCGATTGGTCGAATCATTTCATTATCTATTTGCCAACCCATAATACGCCTGTTCCTTCGTTCTGTTAAAAGTTTGTTAGAATGAGCGGGCGAAAGAATGAAGAAGTGAAATTGTCGAAGAAATGAGCGGTTATAGGGGCTATAGGATAGCATGTTGAGACGAAGGCGCTTCTTAGGCTATAGGATGGATGCGCCTCAGGAGCGCGGTGAAGAAAAGAAGAGCGGTAGGCACCACTTCTATATGTGTATGACAATGCTAACATACGTTGAAAGCACGGTTTGAGAATCATACTTCTTGAGATGAGAACTGTTTCATACTTGGGATGCCCCCTTATCCCTGTCCTCAACTTCTTTCAAAAGGGATTGAATTTCAAAAGAGAGAATTCCCAGTGAATTAAAAAGAAAGAGCTTTAAGCAAAATCAGAGCGGGACCCATGCTTTAAAATAAAAGAAGAACGAATCTCTGGGCTATTAGTATGCCTTGTTGTTAAATATGAGGCGAGAGCGAGAGAAAGACATGTTATGAACCGAAGCTTCGCAAGACTTCGTAAGATAGTTTGAGTAGTCACAAGCATTAGTTAGCCTTTTACAGGTGAGGCAAAAGACAAGAATGAAAGGAGGAGGCGGTGGAACGACTTACTGGGTTTTCGGAACGATGCAAGGGTAAAGCTTCTTGCCCTATCCCTTAAGTGAAAGGGAGCAATTAGAATGAAGAGATCTTTTGCTACAGCATGCGGATTTGAATCATTTGCCGATCCTAGCAGTACTTTTAAAAGTGTAAAATTCCTGTTTACTGAGAAAGATGCCTTAAAATAAAAGGGAGGTTTGGCCGCTGTTCGAGGGAAATAGCAGCACCGGCTTCTGGGAGAAAGAGGAGAAAGAGAAGTTCTTGTCCCGGCCACACGTGTCTTGCTTTCCCCGACTAGACTAAGCTTGTGAATTGTCTTCATTGATTTAGGATTTTATGAGTCTACTTAATGTTATGTTATGGTCAAATTGAATTCCTTTCAATCACACGGGCGATTGCCCTTTCAATAAAAAGGTTGGGGGTAATGATTTTACCAATTGGAATTGTTCATCTTTTTTTCAAGTCTAATAAGCTAATAAAAAAGAACGTCATCAATCTTTCTTTCAGATACGAGAACTTGTTTTTCACTAAAAATGGGGTCAGCTTGGAGGAGATAAAACTAAGGTAACTCATAAGCCCCAACTGCCACCCGCGTTTTTTTTCGTTTGCAATCCCATTTCAGTTAATGAATTGAAAAAAGGAAGACGAAAAGTCTTGTTTTCTCGAGGGTTTTGGCGGGCTTCGCTCCCTCATAGCGGCACCATTACAAAGGAAATTTTTTTTCAACAACATAACCCAAAGCTCCGGACGGAGCGGGACTATCCCTTGGACCATTGACTATGGACAAAGAACAGAAATCTTCATCCAACTTGCTCTCTTCGTTCTTCTTTTTTCTTTGAGTGGTATGCTGAGAATGAATTTGATACTTTTAAGACTGGGTCTCTTCAACAATATAGGAATTGGACAATTTTATAAGATCCTTCTTTCTAAATTAGCTCAGATCAAAGACGCCAAAGGCATCCGCTCAACCTGCTAAAACCAGGATCCCCGAGCCCTACTCTATCCATATGCTGCCGGCTCAACCAATTACCCTTAATTTCATATAAAAAACAGAGTGATTGGAACTGAAGCCTTGGAACATGCGTTCAAGCAAGCAAGTAAAGTGCGGCGAGGATAGATTGATAGCTTTTGTCCTAAAGATTAAGGTTGTTGTGCAGTGGAGACTGATTATTCTACATCACATATGGTAAGAGAAGGATTGAACCCCTGATCTGACAGGGCAAGCCAGAACGTGTAACCCGGATTTGCGTCTACCTTATGAGATGAGCAAGAATTGTTTATATTCTCAATTAAAAAAAAGAATGTCAAAAGAAATTGGAACATGAATTCTGCCTTTTCCGTTATAAAGCTTTCTTGATGCGTATTTTCGTTTCGATCGAATGAGACCTTTCTTTGAATCTTTGAAAAGGTGGGATTGGAAGAACTTTAGCACTTGAGACGACTCTCCCCCGGAAAGACTAGAAATCTCACCTCTATCGGTGAATTAAACAGCATAATCTTTCTCAGTAGCGTGTTTGGGTTATAAATTTAACTATCCCAACAGAAGCGAGCGGCCGTCGTCCCAGCTCTTCATTATTCCCAGTCTTGCTTTTCTTCACGCGGTAAACTCCTTAGTAGCTGCACAGATCTTTGTGTCCAATGCGAAATGAATGAGAATTTATTCACCTAGTTGAATAGAAAAACCTATTTCTCTTTCAAGCGGTAAACCCCCTCTAATAGCAGCCAAAGGATCTGTATCTGCTGTATCTGCAGCTCTTTTTGTTACTTGCTGTAGAATGTGTGCCACATTGAAAGTAAATTAAATTACCTTAGAATAATATAATAAGAAGGGCATTTTGGAGCGTCTGGTAAGACAGCCACTTCTTTTATTTTAAAGGATTCATTCGACCATTGAAGCAAGCTTTGCCCGGGCGTTTGTTGTCGTTCGATATACAAGAAAGTAAAGGCGGGAAAGCAACCTTCCTGTAAACGAGTCCAAGCCGCGCACCAGAGAGAGAGGCATGCCGAACCTGATTATAGGTATCTTTCTGCAAAAGAGGATTCATTCAAAGAGGACTTGGTGACTCAAAGAAAAGAGCAAGTACATTACGATCTAAATGATTTTAAGGAATACCGCGCGTGTATTTCATTTCTCGTTAAAAAACTTTTTAAAAGGACGTCTTACCCTTTTATTTTAGAATGGTCTGGGGAATCCCTTTGACAATTCAATTAGAAGAGGGAAAGGGAAAAGATCCTTTTTTCATAAAGCAAGGGTAGGGCCTTGTAGCGATTGTCCTTGAGTGAGTGATGGAGAGAGCAGCCTGTTGTTACGCACGACGCGGACGTCTCATTTAAAGTGGAAGTGCTAGAATCGCGAGATTGGACAGCTGCAATTGCAACAGACGTAAAGTCACAAGGGACTTTCATACAAGAAGACTCTAAGAAAGAAGCCTGTCCAGATACCTATGTTTCAGATCTGACTTCAGTCCGAGCAAGAGTTTCTTGTCGGCGAGTGAACTTGAAAATGTATACTTTTAGATGTGAATTACGAAGGGAAAGTCCTAATCTAAGCCTATGCAACGTTACAAAGCAACCCTTTCTTTTTGGACCCTTCTTATCTTATATATGATTCTAGCTTAATTCTTGATATCACTACTAGTCTGCCGTGCTAGTGAAAGGAATCCGAACTCCATTCTTAAGCACCAAATCGACGACATCCGTAGCATCGTTCAAATTCGAATGTGAGCTTAATAAGAAGCAAATCATTTCCTTTTTAGAGCGAGGGTAAGTGCCGGGTAGATGTTGAGAGTCATTCGCTTCTGCCCTTAATTTCTGGGCTTACTTGGAACCCAAGCTTTTTTGCCTTTATCGATATCGAGTTTAACAGCCTTACTCGCTCTCGCTTCATTTTTTCCCGTGCCGCTCGTTTGTTACAGTTAGACGGGGAGTTCATCCCTTACTTCATTCTGAGATTTAAGTACGATCATAAATTTTAAAATAAGATAGGGGGCTGCGCGCCTACCCATAGAAAGAAGCAAACCAGTCATCCAACCAGTCGGTTTCAATTACCATCAAAAGAAGTTTTTTCAACTTCAATAAAGTCATATCATAAGTCTTCTCCAGAAGTTGGTTCTAAAGAATTGACTGGCTTGGCTCGATGAAATCACTTGATTGGGTGTAGGTCAACAACTAGATAAGCTTCGGATTCTGTTTGACCAATTCCCGCATCAAATGCTGCTTATGAGTCTTCGTTCTAATAAAAGCAACTTGCCAGATAGAGCAGTTTACTTCTTTTTTTTTTTTTTTAAGAGTCTCGCCTTTCCCAAAGCTGTCAGAGATTGTGCCTCTTCGAACTAAAGAGAACCTTGCTGCTCGAGACAGAATTCGGGGATCAAATGAACTGGTTTCAAACAAACGTCCTTCTTCTTTCTTTTCTTCTTTTAAACGCGGGCGAAATTAAAAAGGCTGTCGAAGCATTTGACTCTGGACCAAAGTCTTCTGTTCCAGTTTCGTGAAATCGAAATCAAAAGTCTTTGTTTCAATTCTTGTCTTGTTACACTCTGTCTTTTTTATAAGAATTAAATTTCCGCTCCCAAACCAAAGAGGCTTTTCAATTTGAACTTTCTTTGCTCGCTCTGAACTCACCTCGCCTAAGAACTATGCATGGGATTGAGATTGAATGGAAGAAAAGAAGACTTAAATGACTACAAGATATCTGGTCTGTTGTGCGTTTTCTTATATGTAAGAATGACGAGAGGTGAGGTTTCTGCTACAGAGGAAAAGCCTAGAGTTGACCTTTCGATCTGAGCTTAGCATTTGACCTTATTTTATTCCAAATCTGAGTTTCGCATGAGAATCTTAAAGCTGTCTAAACCTCGCTCCAGTCTTAGGTTGTACCCAGCCCTGCTCTATTTCTTTTGTTGAACAAGGGAATTACGTGTGGACCCTTTTTTTTTATGGCGGGGCAGAATGCGTCTCAGGTTTGGGCTCGTTTCCAATTACAGGGGCATGGACCTTATAAAAAAAGAAAGAAAAAAGTCTCGCTCGATACGCAATAAAAAAGAAGAAGACCTTTTTTCTCCCTAACCAAATGAATCGGAAGAAATTTGCTTGACCTATGTCCAATCCAATAAGGTGCGTTTGAAACCGTGGTTTCGGATTTTTATATCCAGTTCTTCTATTGAAGCCTTTCCTGAGCTAGAGGAATAAGCAGCATTTGCCCTTTCAGTTGCTGAAGGGGGGCCCTGAATTCCAGACCTTTTGGACATGTGTTACGAAGGATTCTCCGAGACTACAGCTATGTTGGGGAAACGACTCTCCTAAATGGGATGCTGAGACGCGGGACATGGCAAAACTCGCTATAACGAGAGGGAAAAGAGCCCCTTAATGTTATTGGCACAAAGACAATAAATGCGACCCCCCCCCCAACTACCTCGAGTAGTAATAAGGATAGGATGCAAAAAGGCACTGTTCAAATGTTGGATTGAAGATTTCAAATCATAAGAATTCTAATTCATTTGCTCTTCTTTCACGAGCTATTTCTTTCCGATCACATGCTAACGAGCGTTTTAAATTTTTTTTTCTTTTTATTATATTTTAGAGCAAGACAATTCCCGTTAAACTTTTGCATTTCCTATTTCTTTCTTTCCTAAACTGGACTTATTATGATGAGAAATTATACGTCCTTCTTCTTACCTTGTTCCCAAGGACTCGCAAAATCAAAATAACGAAATTCTTGGGTCATCTCAATCGGCTCAGAAACAACCCGTTTTTCGGGATCATCATACCGTACTTCGACATAGCCACTCAGAGGAAAGTCCTTGCGTAAT
The DNA here is from genome assembly GCA_036897945.1 of Silene undulata. Taxonomy (NCBI): domain Eukaryota; kingdom Viridiplantae; phylum Streptophyta; class Magnoliopsida; order Caryophyllales; family Caryophyllaceae; genus Silene; species Silene undulata. Next base: position 57,340 of record JAYMSE010000037.1, on the reverse strand, counting down.
GGATGACCCTCGAAGCCATAATCAGTTAATATACGACGTAGATCGGGATGATTGATAAAAGAAAGGCCAAACATATCCCAGACTTCACGCTCCCACCAGCCGGCTGATGGAAATAGACTGACGACAGGAGATATTCGTGTGACTTCGTCAGCACTGCTTTGGACGCGAATGCGAGAATTATAACGAGTACTTAGTAAATTATAGACCACTTCAAAGCGCACTTGTCGAGAAGGATAATCAACGCCGCAAATATCGATCAAAACTTCAAACCTTGTATAGGTATGCAATCTCAGAAAGCATAATAATTGAAATAAAAAAGCAGGAGTCGTATCAAATCTAGTACCATGTTCGGACTTTTCCAGTCTTTTAACCCAGCTCTTCGGCAAAGTCTCTAAACTATATTTGAAAAGAAATTTATTATCCATAAAGAAAGCTTACTTTACCCTTCTTGCTCTAAAATAAAAAAGAAAGAAAAAAAGGACTTCTAATAAATCTCTTGTTAAAATGGGCTTGCGAATAAAAAAAAGCCAAGCCAAGAAAGGAATGGGCGTTGATGAACGGGCATTGCTCTCTTAAGAGAATCAGAGGTAGAAAGATGAACTCACTGCACACTTTCTATATATCTCTCTTTCTTAGACTGAGAAACTGCATACTATCGAAGTGGAGGGTTCGACAAATGAATTTACCACGGCAATGATTAAGCAAGACGAATCTCTTTACGCAACGGAATTAAAGTAAGAGCCTAGCCAGTCTGTCTCTACAAGATTGTTACTAGCCCGAACCTCTGGGGTGCACATTTTGCTTGACTTCCCGGTCTGCTTGCAATATAATAGTCGAAAGCAGGCTGGAATGCGACTTTTGTGTACTTGAATGTGTAACAACCCGCTTTATGACGCAGGAAAGAATTACTTTTTTCTTTGCTTTTATTCTCTCAATCCATTCACCAAGTTACTTACGAAATTTCAAATCTTTCAGAGATTAGGCTGTCTTCTCCCTCTTGGAAAGAGGCGTGAATACCTGTGCGGATATGTGAAGCTTGGGGTTGAAAGGTAAGGAGTTTGACTCCGACTAAGAATCTTATGCATGGTGTTGTTTATAATATAATAATAGGCACAGCCCAAATAACCCTCGGCTCGGGTAGAACATGCTACAGATGCCGGTGGATCGCTGAGAGATACGTACAATGAATGTTCTTGATGCTACTCCTTCTTACCATCTTTGACCAGGGCGATCCTCCATTGACCTTGACTTGTTCTTTGTTCTTGTTTATTTCCTGAGATAAAAAAGAAGGCTGCACAGAAGGGGAAAAGCCTTTTCTCTTTAGGTAGGTGGGCAAGATCATTAAGACTTAACTTAGGGCAGCCACTCTCACTTCACGTGGCATAGCGTCTTGCTATTTGCATTCATCCTTGCAACTTAGCGAAGTGAGTAAAGCCACATTGGCGATCGCGAGTTGTTAGGGTAGCGACGATATCGTGCGTGTCAGCGAAGCAGACTTTCTTGGTCGGGGGTTGAAAGCACGGGTTAGAAAGATGAGCAAGGACCTTCCCTCGATCTGGTCCTCTGTCAAAAATCTGATCTTTCATTATTATGCTATTCTTTTGGGGATTATAGGTGGGGAAATAGCTATAGCCAAATGATGCGGAATAAAGAGTAGTGGAGCAGACTCATTGTCTACGGTTCCGGCCCAGAAAGAGTCCAATTTTAATTGACCGAGCCACCCGCTGTTGGAAAAGGCGGCTACTGCTTTTGGTTTACGGGTAAATGGGGTAAGAAAGAGGAGCTTACTTCATTGGATCATTGCTCGATGGGTACTTCTATGGGTTTGCCGGCAAGATTCGCAGGAGAAGCTCTTGTTTTAGATTCAACAGGAATTGTTGGTGGCATGGACACCCAACCCTTTATTATTTTTAGTATTAGTCACTAGGCGTTCTAAGTCGAATCCGCTGTTATAAAAATGTTATAAAAAGGGCAAGCTCAAACCTTAAGTTGAAGGGAACTTTCTTACATACTTTTTTAGTTAGGCTTTTTTCTTATACTGTTAATAGGCTGATTACGTCGAGTGACTCTTTTCTTCATAAGAATCCTCAATAGAACTAATGAATCTTCCTTTGTAGGAACTTTACTTCCACTCCTGAACTCAGGTCTGACTTCCCCCACAGAAGCGGATTCTACCTTCTAATCCTAAGAATTTGGCGCCGTGGAGTCTGCTTTAAAGGATAAAAGTCTTTTCCCGGTAAGGGTTGACCCATAAAGAGGTCTGAGGTTGTCTTCTCATCGGTTGATGTCTCCAATCAGCAATCGATTCTATAAGAAGAGGATAGTTTCACTCTAACCACTGAACTACTTTTTTTTGTTGCTGAGTCGGTTTTTTTTGCTCAACCATATTATGTATTATGTAATGTAGAAGGATCGGAGAATGCTTCCGAGACAGACCCTGCCTAAGAAATAGGACCGTGCTTTGCTGAGATTTTTTTTTCGAGTGTGCGCATAGATAGATGGCTGGCTGTGTGAACGTGGAAAATACTTCGGGGAAAGATCCGACAACAAAAAAGAACGAGTCGTCATTAGATAAAGTATCTAGCTTGAGTGGGTCAACGAAGAGCCCTTTCTTATCTTAAAATATCGTGAAATCTAGGGAAACTCTCTCCTAAAATAGCCTTTCAAATCCCAGAATTAATTTACCAATGTTAATTCTTCCGGGCCATTTAGATTAGCCATTTCTTACGATCATCCAACAAGCATGGGAGTCGGGGGTCAAACTTACCAAGCGTGGTCGGCGAATCTCACTTTTTTTTATATTCTATTTATATTCTGAATATCCAGTCAATCAGATGAAGATTGCCTTTAGTATATAGTCTAACTGAAAAATGGAGATTTTTAAATAGACCCATATTGCATTGCGATTGAGAATCATTCCTTTCAATTAAATCAACTTCATATTCTTTATATGACTCTGCCCCATTTTATGGTCGTGGCGTAACATTCGCGCATGAGTCCGACTGCTCCATAACAAACGATTGCAGTTTTCCTACTCTTATTTTTCTAAGGGCAGGCCATTGACGCATTAAATTCCGAACATGAGTAGAAGCATCGAGAATTAGGAGCGATCGAGTTGGCTGTTTCGAGTGTAGTTTACGCTCCGGAGGAGGTTCGCCTATATTATAGAAGATGCGGGGATGAGGAAAGGAGAGTAGAGCATGTAGGCATCAGATTCCCCGACCCTCTTTTTGAACTGATTTAATGTGGAAAAGAAAAAATTAAATTAAATAGGTCTTTTTTCGCCTCTCCCTATTGGTCGAGCTAGTAAACTCCGTCGAACAGATTCTGAAGTTGACCTTCTAAGACAAAAACGTAAGGAGGTTTTGGGCACAGTAACCAAACCTTAGACTGTTTCAAGAGATTTCTTTCTAAGCTCAGTCAGAAAGGGTATGACTAAGACCCTGCACAGAAATAGTAAAATCCATTTCTTGCAAATATGTACGTTAAAATAAGAAGTTAAACCACGGAGCACGCCTCCCCTAAAAACAAAGAAAAAAGAAGACCTTCTCTTTCATCTGACTCTTCTTTCGAGTCAACTCCCCCCTGGCACTAGCCCTGACTACGCATCTCTTGTATACCTTGATCGAGACGAAAGATGCACGCGGACCTTCTTATTCCCGGAATTTGAGTTAAGTTAATGAAATGACTAGTCTTGTTAAAATACAGTCTTTCGATGGAGCAAGCAGAGAGGAGGAGCGGGTCCCTTTTCGATCGGTATGAATGTGATAAGACCGAGCCCATTCTCTTGGCCTCACCCCGGGTCTAATGGCCACGTCTTTTCTAATGTGATAGGTGAATTAGGTAAACTAAATTCCCACACGAGTAAGAAGAAAATCTTACGAAGAATGAGATTCTCGCTCAAAAGTTAGTAAGTGTGTTCGACATTCACCTTACTATAAAGACTCTGCTCGTTCGTTACGAGGACTTTGCTTATTAGAATGCAAGAGGAGGATTCCTCAGAACCGGATGCAGCTTCTGCAAAAGAGAACGAATATCTTGTGCCGTGCTTGCGATTCCTAATTAGGTTTTTTTTACATTACAAGTACGAAAGAAAATCTATCCGCGTAGATAGTACCCCGCTTATGATGTATCTGCTGCCACAATCTTTAGACAATCTTTACTAGATCCTGCTTACTACATTATACTTGTTGAAATGCCGCCTTTACTTAACTTCTGAATAGCCACTCCTTGCGGGATTGTTATAAGATTACGGTACGGGTCAATTCTTCCTCTGAGACCTTAAACTCTTACTGAGTAAGGGACTACTCCTTGAGGTGAACTCTTTTTTAATTCTAAAAAGTTTAGTAGCATTTTTCGTATATTAGATCAAGCTGCGTCTACACCTTACTTTCCGCTATAATAAAGGAGTTCTGCTGCTTCGATAACAACTTCCCCTTGGATCAAAGGCACTCCTATTTGTTTGTTTTGTATTTGTTGTATTTGAAGATCGAGCTTTATCGGCTTATGCGCCTGCACTCAACAAGATAAGTAGATAAGTAGTAAGTCACATAAAGAACACGTCTAGTTGTTTCTACTATCTATAGTATAGGACATGAAGAGCTGCGGGTCTAATTCTCGGGGAAAAAAAGCCAACCAATAAGGGAGCTTCCTTAAACGAAGAAAGTCTAAGTCGTTCGTGCACAAATCTTAGCTCTAGTCGAACTTGCGTACTTGCTTTATTCTACTATAAGAATCTATCAAGCTATGTAGTACGGCCCTATCGGTCTAAGTAAGAGGGCGTAGAACAGATGTATATCTATAAGGTCTAACTGAACTTCCCTAACCTGTCGAGAACAAAGACCTATTTACAAACCGAGGTCTTTTTGCTAGCTAAATGCTAATAATGCGTAATGAGGTGGGTGGATCAGTCTAGTGGGTAGTGCTAATCCCTTCTTATAACTAGCTATCCATATAGATCTTTTCTTATGTATTACAGTTGTTGGGGTTGCTTGCTCGTCTCAGAATTTCTTCCTTTAGAAAGTCTTGTAAATATGCCATGTGAGCTGAAATCTGCTTGGTTATAGTGTTTACAGTTTATTCGTGAGAGCGCAGTTTTCTACTAAGACTACCTATAATAATTAAAGTGACTTCATAGGAGATGGGTGATCTTATATTATCATTATCGTTTCATGAGTGAATTTCTATTTCTATTTATATAGGTCTCCCCCACGTGAATTTAGAAGGGGGTCTCTTTTCAAAGGGCGAGCCTGGCTTTAGGGTGGATCGCGTGTTAAAGGCTCAATTTCCTTGCTCTATCTCTCTTGCATTGAAAAGCAGTTTACTAACCTAGGGCCAATTCCGATGCTTATTAATTAAAGGGCTTTACCTTCGAAGGGTAAGCACACCCCGGACTTGAACTGGCCTTTTCAGTGAATACCGAGTAGAATCATCAACCAAATCTTAGAGGTGACGAGTTTCCGTTTAAACTGAGTGAATCCTATACATGGGATTGGACTTTGATACTTTCACCTCATGCATCACCGCCCCTCCGGTAATTAATAAGGATAATTCTCAATTCCAACCCTTCTTAAATAGGACGAACCAGATGTGACGAGACCTGTTCAAACAACAAGAAGCAAGATGACTCGTCGGTTGATGACTATACGCCAATCTTCTACTCTCTTCTACTCTCTTCCTCCCGCCTTTAATCTTGTATAAGAGGTTCCTTCTTTTCCGGAATGAATTGAAGTAAGGCTCTGCTTTTGGCTAAGCTAATGAACGATTCTCCTTTCATACATAGGCCGACCATTATCTTACTTTCTTTTTTGTAAGACGAAGATAAGTGTTTTCAAGCACTCTGCCCTTATTATTCTTTGTTGTTTGCAGAATTTAAGAAGCTCTCTCATGTCTGGCGTATTGGGTTGGTTCGATGACTAGATAAGAGGCTTATAGAATAGACTTTTTCTTTAACATAATGAATGGAAGGATTAGCCCACCTTACCTACCACTTTAGATTAGCCCCCCTTTTTCTTAAAGGTACGAGTCTACGTCAGGAGCGAAGCTACTCGAATGCATGCGAGAGGCTCTTTCTAGTTCGAGGAATAAGTCGAACTGGCTCGGCGCCCGCTTTAATAAAAGCTCATCCCGATTCTATAAATTTCTTACCAATCTCGGAAATAGAAGGCCTTTCGTCTCAAGATGAGCTTAGCAGGTACTCGTCGGTCTGCTCTCTGCCTAGTAGGATATCTAGAACTTCTAAACGGATATAAGTCCCCTCTCTTTTTTTATGGAACCTGTGAAAGAGATGTGAGGCGACTCTGTTAGCAAGAAGGTTTAGAGCGGGATGGAGCAAAGGTGATTAAATATGAATGAAGAGGTTCGCGTTTTACGAATTAAGGCCAATAACTTTTCTTTACTTATTTTAGCACTCAGGATCCCCTGCTTAGAATAAGAATCTCTGTTTTGAAATCCCGTATTAACGGAAAGCGAACCCTGCTGTCTGAGCTTTATTGAATATTAAGCCTTTTTAATTGCATTCGAATTTGAGCCACTCTAATCTAATTAAGGCTCTGATGCCTTAGATGAGTAATGATTCCACATAAACAGAATGAGAATTTAGAAGCAAGGTGGCCTAGTTTGGTTGACGAATTTAGCCTAGATTCTAAATAGGTAAAAAAGGGAAAAAAGCATACTATTAAAGGTAAAGGCGAATCAAGCCCTGGCGGTATTCCCTCTGATCCAGTTACTTTGGATCGGTCAAATCCTTTTATTCACATCACATCTCTGTACTGCAGCAGCTGAATCTTTGTCAGGAGCTGTCTTTGCCAGATACAAGTCTCCTAAACCGCTTGACATAGCATCAGAAAGAAGGACCATTTGAGGGCGGCAATTTCAACCACTCTCTATATTTAAAAAGGGGATTAAAGGGTCAAACATACAGAATGTGCCTAGTAATTTTTTTCTTTTGTAAGTCTTTCCTTTCTTACTTCATATCTAGAGTTCTCTGGATTAGATAGGAGAATTCAAATCATATGCTCGAAGGGAGCGCCCACTAAGAAATTAAATAAGAAAAGGGGGAAGGAGGTGACCCGATACTCGAAATACCTACTTAAGCCTCTTCGTTCGGTTGGAACAAAGGATCCTTTTTAAGCTATTATATATATTCAGATCCTACTGCTGCGTAGGAAAGTGAAAAAAGAAGGAGCTCCCCTTGCAACTACGGCATTCCTCTAAAAAAGGGAGGCTCTATACCATGCTCGCGGGAATGGGCTAGCTACAAACTCGGCTAAACCCTTTCATAATGAAGCCTAAATAGATAGGGCGAAGAATAATTTGATGATACCGCTGCTGGGACCTATGAAAAAATGGATACTGAGCCGGGTCCTTTAATCTGTGTATGTATGTGTAATAATAGTCAGGCTAACGGACCCAGACAGTTCAGTTACTTCTACAGCAACTACAGAAGTAAAGTATAGAATATGGAAAGAAATACATTGCATTGGACAAGCAAAATAGAGGTAATCACTCCTAAGACTTATTACATCTTTTTATCCTTAGATTACCGCTCTCCAAGGAAGAGAAACTAGAACATGAGTCAGACGAAGAATAAAACGAAGCAGTTGTAGAAGATACATCGTTTACCCGTTTATGGGATGGGGGAGGTTGATGCAATTGTCAATGCTTTTGAAACCGATTAAACTTTTTATATTTGATGTTAATGGTCAGACAACGGGTCTCACTCATTATATATTATTCAAATCTTAGTGCGCAAGGGACCTTTGCCAAGTTAGCTGGATACTCCGCAGCTGATAAGACTTCTACTTGGAACTTCTGCAGCTAAAGCTGATTCGAATCATATCTCTGAGAATAACACCCATACTAACTATAGGAAATGGGCTCGTTTCCACCTATAAATTGGGGACGAAAAAGAAGAGCTATTCTAATACCACCCACGCTCCCACTAGCACTAGAAGGGTCTCCCCCCTTGCCCAGCCATGGTAGCTGCGGCTCAAAGACCACCACTCCTTTCTTAACTTCAGATTCTCGCGGTCGAGATAGCATTCCTTTCTTTCTGTAATCCATAGACATAGATTTCCGATACATCGGTAAACCACATTGCTTTGTTCTATGCTTTTGCTTTTCTCCCTTTTTTATCGACTGAAAAAAGAATAGGAAAAAAGGAGATCCCCTATAACTATAAGAGTTTTAGGATTTATCTTCATAGCTACCTCCAAAGTGACATAATCCAGTTTCATCTTCCGTCTTCCGGCCGGAGATCGGGGAATTACATCCATTTCGTCAACATGCTATCATCACGTGCTCGGGAAGTCCTCTTGCCTGGAGCCTTACAATTAAAAACTGATTACGAACCTAACGAACCTTTCGCACCGACCTTCTTATTATATTATTATAGCTTTTAGGCGCGCTCGCTTTTGCATCCTTTCTTCTCTTGTGTGATCCGTTCCTTTTAGATTTTAGATGAGATTCTAAATGTAAAATCTTTCATAACATGAGTGTGCTTTCTTTCATGACTTAACTGACGACAAGACTTGATGCTTTCTTATGAGCAAGTATCCTACTCAGGGATCTATGTATCACTTTAAAAATTCAAAGAGTAGAATCGCGGATCTGAAGTTTTATTTGCGCGCTTTCGAACGTACCGCCCTTCTTATTATATTAGAAGGCCTCTGATTGCATTCTTTTTTTCTAAATTCTAAAGGGGATCGAGCAAAAGTAAGCAAAGCCTGCCCCGAAAACCTTGAAAACATTAATGCAGCTTTACCTTTAGCTCTCAAGATGTTCTTCCTTTAGCTCCCACTTTTGTTAGTGACTTCTCTCGATCTATCTCTTTGCTCACCCGTTCATTCATGTGACGAAGATGGGACTCGACTCTAAGCTCCAGTTCGAAAGCATAAGCTATTAGTTAAGAAATGAAGAAAGCCAGCTACTAGGCTAACTAACTTTAGTGCTTTGGCTGAGGTCGGTTGTTTTGATTGAGAATCCTGCTTTTCTTCTCTCTGATTTGACTTAAATTGCAGAATGATTCACCCGGCAATCTGACCTCTGCTTTGAAAAGTTAACCCAAGCTCGGGCAAGCTTGACCTTGACATAGTAAAAAAGATTTCCTTAAAGGTACGATCGGAGGAAGGCTCTTCGTTGGCTGATATAATCCCTACCGAAGAAAAAAAAGTTTAAAGAATGCCGTCTTTTTCAGTACTAGGGTCAGTTTAGCTCAGAAATATACTTTTTGATGAAAACTTTGAAAGAATCCCGTAAATTTTCGTTTGAATTCATTTCCCTTAATAAACGGACTTTTTGAACGAGACTTTTTAATCAAACCCGCGTTTTCGTGACTGAAGTGCTTTTTCACTAATGATTTGAAAAAAAAAAAGAAAATATTTTTCAATGAAAGCGGTGTTTTTTCGTTTGAATGCCTTTTCCCTTTATGTGACTTATATGCGAGCAAAATGCCCTGAAAAATGGAATCAAAGTTCAGGGAGCTGGAAAAAAGGAGAAGAGGGAAGCGAGCCGGGCTTTCCGCTAAATAGTCTTGCTTTGTAATTTCCCAAAAGTCCAATGCGATTTCTTTTACGGGAATCCTCGAGGGCAATGAAACGCAAGTTTCAAATATACAAATACGCAGGTTGGCTTTAAGATTCCATACTTTATTGTATGAATTGTATAAACCTTTCAATCTAAATCTCTCAATTAAAGTAAGGCAGTAACACAGGATGAAACAAGTGCAGACGTGGCAGTAGCGGCAGAAAGAATCTCACCATAAGGGCTTGGCTCTTCCTTTTTAAATTAAAGCAAATTCCGTCTTTGGCTTCGCAATTATTTGGTCATGCTATTTTATGCCCAAATAATGCTTTGTTTAGACTAAGAATGCCTCTTTGACCCCCCAAAAAGACCGAGCGAGAGAAAGAATGAAGTGAGCCTGTTTGCTTTAATTTAAAAAAGTTCAATTTATTTTTAAGGTTTTTTAGTGAAACGCCCGTTGCAACCAAAAGCACGGGTTTTTGAAAAAAAAATTGCTACTGGACTTCAATCACATAGGTTCGAGACAAGAACGCCGGTACCCTTACGGGTCACCCGCAAAAGCGGAGAATTCGGGTATCTCGGAATTATCTTTTATGGATTCCCGACCTTCAAGTCAAGCATAGAAGACAAAGCCTTTCTATAACACGTAGGAATTCTCCGTTCCTCTCGTTCCAACGGGAAGTGCATTCAAGCTAGAAAAAAGGACGTTGTCGAAGCATTTCCGGAGGAAAGCGCAGCTATTCAAGAATGAAAGAAGCAGTAGCGGTTTGTTATGGTTATAGGGTGTCTTTCTTCTGACTTCTGACTCAGCCGGGCCTGTCGAAGAAGAACTTGACGCGAGTTGAAACGATGGCGCCTTCTATTATATTGGCTCGTCCCGTCAATGAAAGCACGAAATTCATGCTTTTAAGGGCTTTTTAGGCCAAGAATGCCCTTTTTTTTTGTTAAGTGATAAAAAGACGGTGAACCCAAGAAGGACTTAAGCGGATTTTCACTAAGAAATCTTAAAAGAATTTAAATAATTTCAGTAAAGCTCGCAATTTTCGACTTAAAATGGAATTTTCAGGTCCCCTACCCTCTGAACCTACTTTCCGAGCCTGGTTTCGGACATGACCCGGTAGAAGTAGAATCGGATCAATATTGACAAGATAAGTTTCGGGAATCATAAGAATCTGCATGATCTCGTTGCCTATAATAAGGAAAGCTCGGCAAGACCAACCGGTAAGATCGACCTAGATTTATAAGTATTGAAAGATTTTCAGAGAAAATGGACCTTGGAATTGAGACCTTATCTTTTACAGCCATTTTTTTAGGGGGTGGTGGTACGATCCTAACCAGCGTGCTTCGTCAGTTACCTTTGAAGTCTCCTTCATCTGAAATTGAAAAAAAAAAAGTTTAGCTAAAGTAAGGGTTGTTCAATCAGAGTCAGCTTCAAAGTCTCCAAGGGCGTCATAAGTTAGCATTTCTAGTTTAATTTCTTTTTTTGTCTTTCTTGTAGGGGCTCCAAGTTAGACCTCCGCAATCGAAGTTTAATGCAAAGAACTTTACCAGCCCAATTGCATGAATTCCCACCATTGCTTGAATTTTCCAAAACAAAGAGGGCTCCTTCTATTCTTACCCAACTTAAGCTTAAATCCAACTATTGCGCAAATCTTGCAAAGGCCCACATTACTGGGAATAACCTATAGACTCAAAGAAGGTAGAATCATACAAGCCTTTTATAATATAAACCTATCTATGAATTTCATTTCAGAATCTACTCCCATCATAAAGAATAAGACTTGGAAACGAAACTATTACTTTGAAGATAGAGACTCGTCCCTGAAACCTAAAGCATGGCATGAGTGGGTGTAAGATGGATAGCTTGCTCCAGAGGGAGAGGGGCACGTGCTGCAGCATCGGTCCTTTTTATTTGGTTTGACTATGAATGGTCCGTCGTTAAATATTTTTTTTTGTGAACCCGCACCCAAGCGAGGAGGAGACTGACTACATAAACTAATGCCCCATGCACGGATGGCAAGAAAGGTCCTCCGACAATGCCTTAGATGCGAGGGGATTAATGAGGATCGCTGCTTTTGTACCCCTTTCTTTTGCTTGATATGATATAAGGCTCGCCCTCTTTTTTAACAAGTTTTATGGAAGTTAATTCTGAGTAGCGCTTTATGAGCATGAACTTTGCTGTTAAAATCCTATAATTTTGATACGATTCTATCGAGTCCATGAATGATTCTAGCTCAATCTCTTAACTTTTGTCAGAGTTTTTACTTTCCTTTCAGGTGGACGACTTCCTATCAAGCAATCCAGTCCTTCCCATGTCTTTTCACCCAACTCAACCTTGATCGAGCAAATTTTGGCGAGACAGGCATCGATACGACCGGGTCTCCGTCCTCCCTCGGGCAATCAATAAGTTAGTAACTAACTGTACTTATTTATGCAATTCAAGATGCTGGCGATATCTTTTTTTCTTTCTTTGTCCGTGCTCTCATAACAAAACTGACTCTCGTAGCCTCATATTATATTATGATATAGTAAGGCAAAGGCTTATAGGCTTAAACAAGACGACGATCGAACTCCCATTAATGACTGAGAGAGCTGGGGAATCCCGATCTTAATGCCCTACCGTCTGATCCCTTACTTTGTTAAAGTTTTTGTCTATGTCCGATTGAATAGAAAGGCAAACAGCGTTTCGTATTAAATCTTTGAAAACCTAAAACCCCATTTTTTTTTTTGTTTTTGTTCGGGAAAGAAAGATAGAGGAATCTTCCGAAAAGAGAGCACGTTATCCTATTTAAGAAAGTAGTCCTCTTGCTCTCATCTTAAGGGGAGGCGTGGTACTCAGCAGTTTACTTAACGGCGTAGTCAGCCAAAGAAGAGAAGACCCTCTGCTATATTGCTTTTCCAGGATATCCACTCAGCCCATGATAAGATCGAAGACTTTGTTAAGGCCGCAAAGGCCGGCTTATCACCTCTCTTTCCCGCTTTTTCTGTGTGCCCCTCTCTCTCAGGCGGAGATCCTTGGAAGTGCCCTGTCTTCTTGGCTTGAACCCTTGTTGTCCACTGTACCAGTCCAGTGTCCCTGGGCCCAACCTATTATATCACTTGCCTTATCCAACAGCTTGATCGCCAACCGGAACTACCCCCGTTGCATACCTATTTCCGAGACTTCTACGTCTCTTTCTTCCTCAACCATAGCTTCATAGGAGGACTTTTCGAAGTGTAAAAATTTGATCTATCTCGGAAAGAGGGTGGTGGTTTGAGCGCTGTACTCTTTGGACATAATGCATACCAGGATGAGTCCCTCCCGCACAAATATATAAGGTGGTAAAGCTATCTTTTGCTGTTGACACAGCTATATTCTAAATCATATTAAGCTTCTTACTAGGACCTTACAATAGGCATCCTAGAGGCCCTTTCTATTCTCTCCTTGGGAATCAATCTCTGAGGCTCACTACAGACGTCGATCGAAGACAGAAAGAATGGGCGAGACAAATAACAAAAATTGACAGTTAAGTTGCGAGTATCCAAAACTGGGTGAAAGAGCCTATTTCAAAGAGAATGGAGCAGCTTTTATATAGATATAGAATATAGAGAAAGGCGCATCTGGGTCTCATGCTATTTTTTCGGGGACCCCCCCCCTATATTACTCTAATCCTTAATTAAATAGGCCTGTGGAGTAATATATCCTTTAAATTTAAGCAATCTCGCTTCTTTCAAATCAACTTGACATATTTATAAGATATTTTAATTGATGAGATTGAGTGTGAAGAAAGTTGGGAATTTTTCTGTCTCCAGCAACTACTCTAAGATATGCCTCACCCATGCATGTCCAGCTGGTCAAGTTGATTCGGGCTAGATGAAGGAAGGAACTAAGCCTTTACTTTACCTACTTTAACCTTTAAGAGTAGATGCTCTCGAGGATTCTTACTTCCTTTGGAAGAGATGCTTCTTTTGAAGTTAAAGGCGAACCTTAGTTTGGTCGTTCTGGTTCTGGAAAGGCAGAAAGGAAAGAGGGAAAGTCTCTTTGGAGATAGATAGGCTTTTTGTTAGGCTTTCCTCCGATGAAATAGACTTCCCGCTTCCACAAGCGCGTATCCTGATGAAACATCCTTTGTTGCATACACTAGTCTTTATGAATTAGCTTTTACACTGCGCTAAGCAAGTGGTTGACGAATCCGCGGCAGCTGTTGAGAGTTACCCTAACCAATTCTAACGTGTAATCTGGCCAATACTTTATTTTTTGTATGCAGGATTGTGAAAAAACTTTCTTTGTAAAAGCAAGGGATCATCCTAATATGCATTCTGCCACTAACGAGTTGGTCGAGGAATAGGGGCGTTTCGGGGAATGACCTTTTTTCCTAGTTTGACATTGGACCACCTATCCGCGTGCGTTGACCGCCAAGATGTGTTCTCCCGCTTTCGTTAGTAAGTAAAGTCTCAATCAAGTAGAATTTTTTCTTATGGTTGTTACGCGAGCTAACTCCATCCCATATGCAAGAAAAAGGTGAAGGGAGCAAGTGAAGCCTATATTCCTCGTGCTCGATGCTCGAAAAAAAGGCTTTCGTCCCTCAATCCGCATGTTACTTTTAAGAAAAGAGCAAAGTAAAGGTAGAAAAAAAGGGGAATTCTTTAAAAGCTCGTTCTCACAACCTGACTCTGATCGTGGCGTTGCTTTAGAAAAAGAAATAGAAGGAACGGATGAAGACGCGAGACCCGTATGCAAAGAAAGGCAGGAAGTCCCTCAAAGCGAAAATTCCCATAATTGAAAGTCTTATCCCTGAGGGCACTACGCCCAAAAGTCAATAAAAGACTCTTTGACAAATCATGACGTATGAACCCGTCCGCCCTTGCTTTATACTATATACCTATGAGCGAGGATCTAAAGAACTCTTGTTCATGATTTGAATAATGTCATAGTCCATCGGCTACAGGTCAGATAGCAAGCAGCAAAAGATCTAATTCAAATTCTTAGAGTTCTTTAGATCCTAGTGGAAATAGTAGTTCGATAGCCTTAATCTTCTCACAGTTTAGTTAGCATGGCATTTCCTTCCAATCTTTAGCTTTCTGGACCACTAAGACGAGGAGTCTTTAACAAGAAAGTAAGAGACTCTCTTATGTAATTCATTCAACTATTAAAATAGTTATCATAAGAGTAATAAAGTTCTAATTGTAAGAAGAAAGTAAAGTGGCTGTTGACGGATCTTCTGATCCCGTTAGTGGAGCATTCTCATGAAAGTTGCCCTCTATATGTATATGATAGCCAGGCTTCTAGCAACTCTAATTACTTTTCCTTAGTCTTAACTTAATAGGTGAAAACCTTATACTTATAGTTCTTATTTTACAGATGCTCCAGGGCATATCTTTCATGGCTCGTTAGTCTTAATGAGCTTTGGGGGGATCAAGCGGTTAAGAAGTACCCGTGCCAAATGGATCAAGGACTGATGACGAAGGAATGAACCTTTTATCCACTAGGAACCAGTAAAGGAAATAGATGCTCTTCTGGTAAAATCCGTTTTCATCCAGTCTAAGATCTTATCTACCTTTCGTCTTGGCTATTGGCTGCGGACCCGCTGATGAATGGAATTGATTTTTTACAGTGTTTAAATCCTCAATGGCAAAGTTCACACGTACTAGCTTCAAACGCCATCCTTCAGTTGTCAATAACAAAGCGCGTTCGAAATAGTAAGTCAAAACTGAAAAGTTGATTTCTTTGCGGAAATCCGCTTATGTCAGAAAATCGCGGGCTGGAAAAAAAGTGCACATAATTTTATCACTAATAAAATGACTTTATGACCAAAACCACTATCGGAATGCATTCTTTCATTAATTATTAAGGAAACAAAGCCCATGCCCGGTCGTCAGGGAAAGCCGAAGAAAGAGACGAAGACACAGATACAGACATGGTAGTTTTGGTTAGTAGTGATGCAGCAGTGGAGGAAAGTTTATTGAAAACATGCTCGCTTTATCGAACAGGGAATCATTAAGCCACATAGAAAAGCTATGCCACAAAGACAGGAATCTAGTTCGGTTGGTCGAGAAAGAAAGGAAATGATGATATAGCGAACGGGTCCTTTATGCTATAAAGCTTAAAATTCCTTTTAATTAAATTCAAGGGAGTTATACTAAAATGCATTCCGATATATCGAAAAAACACCTTAATTCATATTTCACGTATAGGGTCTGAATCCGAAGGAGCTGCCCTAGTTCAGCCAGTCTGTCTAGAAGAATTAGCTTGCTTAGCCCTGCACTAAACTTCTTCCCTAAGGCGATTCCGTGAGCTTACTCTTAGATCTGGGTATTCGTATGAAAGATGATCAATCCCCCGTTGTGTAACCTGGAGTTGTTGGTCAGGTTCTTGTCCAATCTTGTCCAACGTAGCTGCAGCTACTACTGTAAAGGTTGATCCTCTATTAGACAGACTATTACACATACAGATTAAAGAAAATGGGTGGGCCTTGGATCACCACCAACATCGACTGGAGCAACTGGAACTCTTTCTTCCGCGTCCATGTCTTCAACTCGAACAGCCTCAACTGGATCATCAACCTCATCTACGCCTCTTTCTTCAACTGCCGACTCCTTTTCCTTTGATTCTAACCTTTCTTCCCTATAGCTCCATTGATCTCTCCCCTTCACCATCGGTCAGTTCTTGCTAATACCCGGAGAGTTAAAATGGGGGTCTTGCTTTCTGTAGATGTAGAGTGTGGGTTCAAGTCCCATTCTCTTTTATCTTCTTTTTGCTTTGCCCTAACCTCTTAATAATCTAAGGAATCGAAGCGCCCAGCATTACAGAAAAATTGATTTTTGGCTTTCTTGACTAAGCCAGCGCTAAGGTTCGGATGGCGTTACTGATTGAATGTTATAGTTAGTCTAGCCCACCCTCCCTTAACTTTTTAACTCAAACTTTAACTCGTTAAAGAGTTCATTCCGCCTGTTCAGTACTCGATCGTCAATTTCGCCCACCGATTAACGACTTCTACGATATGAGCGATTCTCTTTAGTCGAAAAAGGAGTTAGGCTCGTAGCCGACAGAGAGATAGGATGGATACTTCTGGCACTTTCAATACTTCGTTCTCCCCCGGAAGTGCTTAAATCGTGTTCATTAAGTAGGATCCGCCAGTTTTAAATAGAAGAATTTCACCGATAATGGGGATAAAGTGTTGGTAAACGTCTTAGCAGCAAGCCCTTTCTAATAAAGTTAACCGCTCAAAGGCATCAAATAAGGGAAGTGTTCCGGGGCTCTCCTTGTATGGTTCTTTTTCCTCGCTTAGATAAGTGTAAAATAAATCCAGAGGTTGGCTTTAGGGGGCCCCCGGAGTTCACGTCATAAGCGCGTAAGTTCACTTTGCTCTAATAACAGAAGTTGGATCAAAAGTTATTAATGAAAGTGGGCCCGTAAGGAAAAAGCAGAGTTTGCTTATGATTAAATCACAGAATGAACGGACTCTTACTAGTGACTCTTTCAACGCCCAGCATCCTATCCTATGGACATTCGTATGATGAGCCTAATTCTTATATTATATGGACCTAGAGTCCACTTATTCTACTGCGGTTTTTACTCGATGTCTTATTTGAAGTCTCCCCTCGGATGACCACCCCGCAATTCAATTTCCTTTACTTTCTTGTGGGTTGAGATTTTCCTAGCGTACTGAGATCTTTGTTAAAGTCATACTAGACCCTTTGTTAGACGGGAAATAAATTCATAGAATCATTACGAGCCTGAACTTCGCTGGGTAGCGGGACTGAGGCTTGAGGCTTATTTGCCCTCTGTCTTCTGAGTGTTTGTATTTTATTTTGTGTGTATTCCGAGATACTGTTCTGGGGGATTGTAGGACAATTCATGTGCTTTGAGCAGGGAGTACACTTTTTGTGAAACATTTCTAACGTTTGAGGCTCGGCGCAAGGCCTTTTAGCCCTTATAAGGACTCGACACTGCCAAGGAGAGGAGAAGAAAGACCCCTCTTTTTGTATTGTTTCGGACTTGCTTCTTTTTCACGTCGACCAAATGAAGTCCAACCCTTCGGTTGTTCAGTTTTGCCCTTTCTTTTACTTCAGCAACACCTTTTTGACTATTACCGTCGAATTGATACCTAGGGACCCTTCCTTCTTTGGACATTCTGTTTAGTTGGGGTAGCCCATTCTCTCATCATCCTTCTTCGATCAATTAAGATATTCACTTCCTGGCGTAGTTGGTTAGTCAGTGATCGATGTGCATCAAGTCTTTGCTTAGCGATCGACCCAGTCAGCCAGGAAGCCAAGCCCATACCCTTGTTTCCCTGAGTGTGCTTTCTCAAATACCCCAGCTAGTACTAAAGTTTAAACCTTTTCAAACTCTTCATCTGCAAATGCTCTTGCTTTTAGCTCTCTACTACACACTAGAGTATGGTAAAGAGAAAACTATTCCAAGCCCAGCGACTTTAGTTTAGCATTAAATGACGCCACAGCTCCTGTTGCTGTCTTTGGGTTCTTGAGACTGCTACCGTTTACTGTTCTAGATACTCCAACTGGATTGTTTTAAATTTTTAAAAAAGCTTTCTTCTGCTGGCGTGATTGACTCTTCTTAAGTAAAAGGGCTAGAAAGCTTAGTCTGATGCATTGCTTAAGTACTGCCCCTATACTCCCCCGGCTGTAAAACCCAGAGAGATAGCTTAAGAGATAGGGATGAAGTAAACTGCGATTGCAAAAGCTGAGTTTGGTGTCCAAGCCTTTGAAATGAATTGTTACGATTAGAAATCTCGTCGTTTGACTTTGACCGGTGATTTTTATCAAGTGCTCCCAGAGATGCATTCAGCCACTTTTGTCTTCTATATAAATAACAGAGCGCTTGCTTCCTTTGCCTTGATTTCCAGCGAACGTCCGCCGAAAATCCATTTCTTTTGGTGAGGTTTGTGGAGACTTGTTGTGCCTTGATGTATGCGTATTAGTCTAAATTATTTACTAGGAAAAGAAAGTATGGCAGCTGCACCTGATTCATCAACCGAAAAGGCACCCACTCATGAAATTACAAGAACTCACATAATCTTATTTTAAGAAAGCCTCGTTGACCCAAAGGAACGTCCTCATGCTACTTTATGAGGTCAACCTCGCCTAGTTACTTATTTGCGAATGAAAGGAACCACTACTTTTGGATTTTTTTTAATTTAAGATTAAAATAGGAATCAGTGTAAGCAGTATCCCGAAATGAAACACCGGTTTTACTAAGTGTTTTCCTGTAAACTGAGCCAACATGGCTTGAATTTCTTTGTTTGCACAAGCAGCCTTAACTCCTAACCAATTATCCTACTCTCTTCTGATAGCTCATCTCCGAGACTGATGATTCCACGGATCCTCTTGATAGGGAAGTCTTCCTACTTTTATAAAATAAAATAGAACATCTTTAACAACAAGATTGACATCGAGATTACCGAGCCTGATTGAGACGGGGATGAAACTTAATATATTGCCGACTTAACTAACCAAAGATCGGACTCTCCAGATTTCTTCCAATAGGACTCACCCACTATTAAAATTGTTTGAGATGGAAAGGCTGGATCTAAGGGAGCAAATTGCTTGGACAAGCTCAGCCCCAGCGGACTCCCGCCTGAGGCAAATCATCACCTTAACACCAGGGACCAAGCTCATCCTTGAACCGCATTCTTAAGTGAAAGGGGTGCTCGCCAAGCATCATTTTAAGTCAGATTTGGGATAGAATGGTGGTCCGCAGCCTGATATTTAGGCTCATCCACTGATACTGATGAAAAAGACCCGCTTTATTCAAAAGTAGCGCTTTCGATTTGAGATTATGAGTGAAAAGCTTATTGGCTGGCCTTATTTTATGAAAAAGCAGGGCTTCCAAAAGGACGGGTTTATGCGACCTCTCGCATTTGAAAAGCAAGCAGTAGATAGAATGAATACTCCCAAATAGGTTGTTCGAGGTCACGTGCTTCGTGCAGTTAAGATATCGTCACTCTCCTCTCTTTGCTTTGAATCTGCATCCACTTTTTACGGATATTCCTATACAAGGATGACTAACTTTTTCCTGGGGCTAAGGAAACTGTCCCTCTGCCCGAACAAGACCAGACTTCGCTTATGTTACTCCGATCTCGCTGACTTCGTTCATACAGCTACCTTCTCAGAAAGATGGCAAAGCTGACATTTTTGAATGAAGTTGCTTATTAGAATAATAAGGATAGAAATCATTGTAAAAGTCATAAGCCATACAAAGGCTATGGTGTTTGTTTACGTCAGAGTCCAAAGGAACGAAGTAACTCAATAAGTGGGAAAGGTTTACTTTTACTTTTTTCTTTGTTTTCCTCCTCGCTTACCGGGAATTTCATTATTTTTATGTCGTCCTCCTTCCTTTTCTTTTTATAGGATCATAGCACAAAGCGATCCGAACACCAAGAAATGATCCTGTGATTCTATCATTCCGACTCGAACCCCTTATGATGCATGGAATGAAAAAGCCTTTCTATTTCGACCTGAGATACGGGGCCGGTGCCCTTTTGATTGAGCTTGAACCTCTTTCCCCAACTTAACCTAGAATATGGTATCTGCGGGTGCTCAATTGCTTGACCTCCAATTAACATTTCCATGAAATAACTAGGAATTTAGGGCCACCAAGTATGCTGACTCCGCTATCGCTCACGGTCCCTTTCACTGGGGGTCGAGTCCCATTATCTCAATCTTATTTTTATTAAAGTTTATTAAAATTCAAGTAAACTAATCTAACAAGAGCTTTTGATGCCGCGTTTCGCGGGAATTCACCGGCTGGATGAAAAATGACACCCTTTAATTCTTTTATATTTTTATATTGTTTGAAGTAACATTTTTCGACGATAGTTATGCACCGCCTCTGCCCGCCTCAAAGGAAGCGGCCCTTGTTAGGTCCTATCACCACCTGCTCTTGTCATACTTCTCATACCTCTGTTAAGAGTGGAAGAGTGAGAAAACTATATGCTCCACTGCCAATTTCTTTAATTCTTGCTCGGGAGTACTCTCCAACCACATCCGCCTTTAGGCCAAGCTCAATACGAAAGAAAGACCCTATCTATTTATTAGAAAGCTCGCTTCAAAGCTAAAATAATTTTAAAAGTCGCATAAGACAAGGATCCAACGGGCGAAGCAGATGCAATCGGGAAAATTCCAACCATCGAGTATGGAATTAAAGACACAAGCTGCTTGCACTCGACTTGCTTTCTTCATATTCATAAAGGTGAGTTCCCTTCTCTGATCTGACCCCGAATGCTCTACCTCTGCTCAACCTCCTTCTGTTTTTTGCTGGTACTAGATCAGAGAGGGCAATAAAAAAAAGAATTGAATTCCTTTGGTCTAGTGTGTGGTATTCGTAGTCAACGAGCGGATCTCGTAAAAAAGTACTTGAATTAGAAGAACAATCACAATCAAAAGCTTTTTTATGCTGCAGTCGAACCACTTCCTTCCGGATTCACCAAAGGAAATTCTCTTCGAACATAACAAAAGCGCCTTTTTCTTCTTACCGCTGCTTCTTGCTCAGGCAGTCGCACAGGGAGAGCTTATGCCCTTTCTTTCGTTCGGTCGAAAGTAAAGTCACGAGCTACCACAATGACTAGTAGGCTTTAGACCAAGAAGAAGGACTCACCGGAACCTCTTTACATAAGATATTAATCGTCTCAGACTCTCTTAGATTGATTTGAAATAAAGATTTCTTCATAGAAGACTGAAGTAGCAGAAGGAAGCCCTGCACCTGCTTCAACTGCTCGAAACAATATTCATTATTCTCTTATTTAAGATAAGACTCCATTTTATGTTTAAACTCTTCTTTCAGCGATTCGCTTTCTCGAACATTCTAACGAGCTTGCTTTTGCATCCACTGCTTCGGGGCAACCATCCCTCCTTTCTTTCGATCAGAGGAGAGAACGAGAAAAATAAAATTCAAATCAAGGGGAGCAGTTCGGGTGCTGGGCTGATGAGGAGAATAGTATCAACGAATGGAACACTTGTGTATACCCTCATCATCAACCTCGTCTTCGATCAACCTCATCTTAATCTTCGTTTTCGACTGGGGCTTCTATGTCTGTTTATGCGACAATTGCCCGACCACCCCCCGATACCTCCGCAAAAGCTTGTTTAGAATAGTCGCTTCGTTTTACTCTTGCTCGGCGAATACCTAGCATTCTTATACGAAGAAGGAAAATATATAATAGTTTCTTATAATATAAGATGGCATTAAGAAAGAAAAGTACGGTTTTATTTATTCTAAGGCTTAAGTACGGGAGTGCTTTTCTTTTCTAAATTAGGAACATCTCTAAGTTAGGAACATCGATTAAAATCAAAGTCTTTACGGGACCTCATTTCGGGGGTTTAGGCAGGAGGGTTCAACTATACTAATTGATAAAAAAAGAACCCATAACAGGCTAACAAAGTCCACAATTCCTATCTTACTCGAAAAGTAAAGACTTAACAATTGCAATTGGACAATTGCTGTATCCGATCCTAGAGGCGGGAAGGGAAGCCGCGGAAAGGCCAATTGCAAGAGACGAGGGAAGTGCACAATGCACAAACAAGGTACCGCTTAAAAAAAAGTAAGTTTAAAGCTACCCACTATAATTTTACAATATATATAAGACTTACGGGCTAGTAAACAGCCTCCTTGAGGCGATACCCGATTCTTTACCTTCGAAGCCAGTCCTGTTGTACTTTATTTCAATTTATAAAAAGGTCATAATCTCGTTAGACCTCTGTTATCTGGCTGAAAAAGAATAAACAATTACTCTCATACTCCTTTTTCCTAATCTTCTCTAACCCCCAAAAGCCCATTCTTAAATTCCTAGAGAGAGGGTGAAAGTCTGATATATTATATGGGAGGGCTTCTGCTCGCTGTTCGCCTATCCACTCTTGTCCAATCACTCACAGGATTCTTCCGAATTTATTCAGGAGAACTCCATACAATGTTTGCTTTTCTAAGAACTATAACCTTTATAATAGGCTTCGGGTTTGGTTGGGGTGAACCACTGGTGAACTTGCGTCACTCCACTACCTATAATACCGAGGAAAATCCCTTTTCGTGACTCGAGATGATGATGATAATGAAATCTTTGTAATGGAATATATAGAATAGAATATTTGGCGTATGGAATTGGAATAAAGGCTATATGATGGAACGGGTGAAGTGAAGCTGACTTCTTAGTAGAGTCAGGATGAAAAGGGGTATCCGAAATTCGGGGTTGGCCTTAGATTGAAGTTGAGAAAAAAACGCAGCTTTTGCTGTGGTGCCATATAGTATAGATACACAAGACCCGGAGTTTGGGGCGTGAAGCCTATGATGCATGAGTAAGAACAATTATATATTATAATAAGATATATAATATAGGGCGGGATCTATGTAATGTCTATGCTATGTCTGCGCTCATAGTCTAACCGCGAGTAGCCTTAAGACAAGCTAGAATACTAGTAGAATCAAGGGATGATTTACGCGTGAGAAGCTTTTTGACCTTTTAATTTTAATAAAAATCTCGAAATGGTTTGCAACTTCTTTTCTTTTCCAGCATTAAGAGAATTCGATGTAAATGAAACCATCATAGGAGACTTCTTTTGGGGCAGGGCTAACCATATAAGTATAAATAAATGTCTCTTATTAGATTACCTACTCTCGTAACAAAACCTGCTACTTAACTGCTGGCTTTTCTAGTTGACTTACAATCCAAAGGATTCCCTTCTTTTTACTTTTATATATAGGGCAGCAAGGGGTGTAACAGACGAATCCCGGGTAAAAGCCTTTCTTATAGTATCTTATCATTAATATCAAGAGGATATTGGGCTGCTGCAGACAAGCATATTGATGAATTTAGGCCCTATTTACATATTATTTTTATTATGTTTCTATTAAAGAGTTAATCTCTTTGTTTAAATGTCCTTGAAAATTCCTTTTCTGATGAAGCGGGTTGAACATGTTTTCAGTGAAAGAAGCTTCATCAGAAAAGGAAAACTAGTTATCATTCCACGCATGTTCGGAATGAATCTAATGATAGGTCTCTCTATCGCCTCTGGTTCTAATTGTAAAGCTCAAATGTAAGCACGAAATAAGAGATAGATTGGATTTCGGATAGACTGGGCCTCTCGAGCTGAAAACAGTCTTACGGGCGCAAGGTTGGCGTAAGAGAGACGACGCTAAGGGATGAGGATTTATCCGGCTGCTTTCTTAGTTCATTCTTTTAATTAAAAAAAGGTAATAACATGGTATACCTTTCAACCTATCATATACTACCCAATCTATACTCTATATGTCAAGTCACCAGTAAAAGAGGCCGAGTTATAGCAACTTATATAAGGAAACAACAAGTGGAGTTCTAATTAACAAGATTAACACAGTTCGAGAGTATAACCCGCCGGGAAGCACAATGGGCGGAGAACCCAACTATCTATACCACTACTGTAGAAAGTCGTCTCCTATGGGACTAACTTATATTATGATTTTTATTAAACAGCCCTAGCGCCTTCTTTCGACCTGATAACCTCCCTTCGGTTTCCACCTGATGCGCTAGATAGATAAGAGGATATTTCCAATATTGATTAGAGACAGGAATGCTATTAATGGGTTTTACTTAGTTAGCATTTGAGCCAGGGGCTTATTTCCTTGATATAAAACAGGGAAAAGACTCGTATTGACAACAAATGAATTTCCCAATAGGGTCGATCTCATAAGGAAGAAGATGAGACTCTCTCAATCCAAGTGGAAAATCTTGTTATGACTTATTACTTATACTTAAAAAAAGAAGAAGTATGCGCTATGAAATACGTGGCAAGCTCAAAAGGCAGTTAGGATCATACAATTACGGGGACGAACTTCTAAAACTATCTCGACTAAGCCCTATTCTTCTTAGGGGCTAGAGAAAGCAAAACAAAAGTAGAATGTATATGAAGCAGGTGATGAAAGGCTTTATTGTATAGGGACGAGCCTGTTGGCGAAGCAGAAGAATTTCCTATGTTAGCGTTAGCGGTTAGGAATGAGTTTGGATCCCATTGAACGAAAAATTAGTGGAACGGAAAAGTGAATCCAAAGATGCCGACTTTGGTGAGATGGAATTTTCAAAAGGGAATTGGGCTCAAATAGGTCCGAAATCAAAAAGAAGCAATTTTGGTGCCAATATGGGCTTAAAAGAAAAAAATTCGTAGAAATATATAATGATGATGTAATTTTTGAGTTGGATCAAGGCTCAGAGGGAACGAGCGCTATATGCTTAACAGAGGATATTTACTTGGTACTACCTTTATTAAGAGGGCTCGCCCCAGACGAGTAAGGATTGGTTTGAAAAAAGGGAGTCTATATAGCCCAAAGAGGTCTAAAAGGGCGAGAAGGCATACAGTCAGGAAAGTCATATCCCATACTACTGCTTACATAGTGCACTTGCTTCACCGGCGGCTAAGCTTGTCTTTTTCTTCTACATTAATTAACATCACTAAGGAGCAGAATGACAGGAATGGGTTCCTTTCTTGCAGGACGTATAAAAGGAATGGCTGGATCGATCTTAGACGCATGGCTGGTTTTATGGATTGGTTGGATGAATGGCTTCTTATATGACCAACTACGCTTAGGTAAAGTAAGTTCGGTCTCATCTTTAATATGAAACCTTGAATGCTAATTCTAAGCCATAAAAGAATCTTGGTCATAGGGACGAAACTGTGTTAAAAAGTCGCTTGCTGGTCTTGGTTTTCGTCGCTAGCCAGCATCTAATTCGCTAAGAAACTCGCCCTATTTTGACTAGAAAGGGACTCCGCTCGCTTCATCCCATATTTTACATTAGTACGAGACTAGATTCGCCCTCATCAAAGACACAGCGTCGTGACCACAACTGCGAGACTGCATCCTTTGATTGAAAACATGCTAAGAGTAAAGGCATACGCTGATGAAAAAAGATTCATATAATATATTAAAGTAAGGAAGGCTATACGCTTGACATGACTTCGTTGTCGGATCCTAAGGAAAGATCGCCAAACCGGTTCGCGCAAGATGATCTCGTTTATTACCCACTCTGACGCCTTCTCTTTCTCGGACAAGAGCGCCGGGCAAACAGGCGGCAAAGGCATCTTGGAATCCACCCAAAAGTACTGAGATAACATATAGGAAAGAAGAAAAGAAAGCAGCAGTTTCTTTTTCGAGGGAAGTGTCTGAATTGATAGCTGTGGTTCCGCCGAAGAATCAAGCAAACCACGCACTTCAAGCAGTCGAAGACCTTGCGGCCAAGGCAAAGAAAGCAAATGCTCCGGAAGATAGATTGTAGACAAAAAAATTTCTATCTATTATCGTTCGTGATTATTCGGTAAGCTGGTTCCACTTCGAAAGTGGTTCCTCGGACAAGGCAATATGAAAGCCGCAAATATAGGGAAAGCGGAGCTTGGCGATATGAGTTTTAGCTTATACAGAAGAAGGATTGGCGGAGGCATTGGTAGAGGAAGAAGCAGTAGTCCCATTTGAAATGAAGCATAGGCACAAGTGGCTGCAGCAAATTCAAACCCGCAAAGGGAGTAGATCAAGCAGTTAAAAAAGAAGCGACGGTTGGTGGTGATCATGGATAAACGGGGGAGAAAGGTCTTAGCTAAGTACTTAGGCTGCAGAATAAATTTAAGCTGGTTTGAAAGCACGTGGGACTACGTTCCCGGTCCCTCTACCATTTGTTTGAGTCGCAAAGCACTTCTTTAGTGATCCCCCTGCCTCAAACTCTTATATTGATATTGAGGCCAACCCTTCTTCTGATTCTCAAGTCCCTATCTCGTCTCGAATAAAAGAAAAAAAAATTCCTAATAGTGGAAGCCAGAGAAAGACCAATTAGGAAGAGTCAGTCTTTCATCACATGTGGCGTAGCGGAAAGGTGCAGTGATCACTCATGTCACATTCGGCAAGTGGTATTCTCATTTTAAGGCTCCTTTGCCCAAGACATTCATACTAATTGAAACTAATGAAATGGTAGTCGTTCATCCATGTCGCTTTTTTTTTTCTTACCTTTTCATTCCTATCAGTCCCAAAGCGGTCTTCCTCTCTTCTTTCTTAACTGACAAGAGGACTTGATGCCTCCGAACGTCAAAACCCCCTGAATAACGATCAAAGCAAAGGAGACCCTAGTCTTATGCAGTTGACCTTTATGATGCTTTCTTACTATAAGATAATAAGAAATATAAAACTAGGTCAACTCGTAGCATCCTATAAGGACCGAGATATCCCACCTCAAGATATCCTACCCCAGCGTGTAAATTGGAAAAGACCTTTGTACATCCCTAGTTAACAGGGGGGGCAGAAAGGAACTAAGTAAATTACTAATTCAAACAAATAGGGCTCTACTTTATCTCATCAGGAGAAATCTACAGCTCCATAGACACACCCTATTCCTACTCTATAATAAAGAGATAATACTTTGGCGGATACCTTTACGAAAGGGCAATCTTGCTTTTTTTTGAGGTGAAGCGAAGCATAGGCTCTTGACCTATCATACCGTACCATTACAATACAATTATAGTTCTGGAAGAGATGGTTCAACTTTTGGTTGAATTGAATCGTTTTGGATGATTGCAAAGGCTCTCAGGTTTACTTGTCAAAAATTTCAAAGTAAACCTGATCAATTCGATGCTCTATGCCTCTCCGTAAGATTATTACCACTATACCTATGTTTCCTGGATTTCTTATATAAGTAATTGACTTAAGTAGTTGGCTTTGGCCTTTGGGATAGTGTAAACACGCTGCTTTTACAGAAGAATTTATCATCATCATCTATAAGAGAGGGATGGCGGAATCTTCTTTTGTATCTGGCTTCGCCTTCTACACAAGGCCAGTTTTCTCAAACCTATCCTTTCATCATAAGCGCAAATGCATGTACTGATATATCAGAATGAACGAGTACAATCGATGATTCGGGAGCTTTTTTGAATAAAAACCAATATCATGAACCAGTTCTTGAGATTTCCGCTCTTCTTCCACCAACACACCCATTCCGCCAGCTTGTTCGGTTTATTCGTTCCACGCGTTCGCTTGCTCCGTTGAGAATGTGGCGTACTTTTGGAAAGGGGAATAGACTCCCCTAGTGGCTTTCTTTTATAACAAATACAAACGAGATTGGAATCCCCCTCACCCACCATAGACTTCTTAAGCGATGAAAAGAATAGGGGAGTTGGATACTCTATAATAAAGAGTCTGACTCCTGTTTTTCTTATACAAAGCGGATGAACAGCTGAGCCTCTTTGGTGATGTGAGTGAGCCCCAGAAGAACACAAGAAAGGTTAAGGCAGAAACTGGACGAATAGTAATCACCTGAAATGCTTGACTGGATGTGAGAAGTCTACTTATGTATGCTGCCAGAGTAGTCTCAATAAGATGCCGTTTCACCGGCCGCTAATTCTTAACCATGTATTCACAACCACTTTTCGCACTCTATGAGATTTTTTATTCGAGAAAGAACATCTTGTCCATTTTAATGCATTTGCTTCGTTCGACAAATAGCTCACTCTAGAGAAGGAATGCTAGTATTCGACTGAGATTTACTTGATGTAGTGTGTGCTAAAGATGGCGGTCATGTGATGCTGCCAGCGACGGACTTCAAAAGATGCCAGTTTTGTACGAAGTTTCAGGCAAGGCGCGTTGGGGTGATTGCTAGGTGTGACGTGTTAGAGTTTTAATCGTTCCCATGGTTCGAAAGCCTTAAATGGATACTTTATTGGACTGCCAATATCAAACTCAAACAAAAGAGTAGCATTCCTGAACAATTGTTTTGCCTGACTTACTTGTTCTTATGTTTGTTGGGAATCCAGCTTACATTAGACCTTGAGGGTAGAGGGAGAAACCCTTTGAACTATCCGTTCAATGCCCAAAAACAACTTTTTAATCTGACTATAGTAAAGTAAGATTTGGGAAGCCTTCCACTTATACTTGTACTAAAGTAAGGGTATCTTGTCCCTTACCATGCTTCTTCAAGTCTATTATATCAACCAAAGAGGCTCTTTAAAAAGACTTGGATTGGATGAAAAAGGGGGTGGATCCGGAGGGTCCCGCCCTAATGAATTGGCCGGGTCTTACTCAAGGCTCAAGGAAAAGGTTGCGCCCTTGTAAAGCAAACGGGGCGAGGAGCTTTATTATAGTGAATGTTCTAATGAATGGATCTATATCTGAATCTGAAAGAACTTAAAGGCGCCTTTTGGCCTCTATAAAGCACCGCCCCCATCATCTTGGTCTAAAACTACAAACGGAAGAAAGCAATACGCCAAGCCGATAAGTAAGACTTAATAGGCTCCGTTGTATTTCTATAGTTAACAGAACGTAACCAACCCAATTAGGGCACCATCAAACAATTAAAACAGGCCGTTCAAACACAACAAAAGTAAGGAAAGGTCACCGCATCTTTTTACATTACATATGGTAGTATTGTCGGGTGAAATTAACTCAAAAGCGCACCAATAAATAGCTTATATAAGGATGTACTTCTCTTTGCTTCTTATATAAATATGGGACAGGGTAGCATATAGTAGTTAGACTCTTTTATAGGGCGGAAGACTTGCCTCCAACATCCCTTTAAGCGGTAAACCCAGCTTACTTACTTGTGGCAATGAGTGTAATGTAAACTTTATTATATATAGGTAGTTATAGGTATGCAAAATAAATTAGCAGCGCTCTGAATAAAAGAAAGCTACTACTCTATCTTGTTAAAGACCGACGTCGGACGCGCCTACCTTGTTACTTTTCCTACACGAGATCTTGGTGACGTGGACCTAACAATTAACAATTATAAGAAGAGTCTTCTTCTCGTCGCGCCTTAGCTTCTTTAGATTAGAAGAAAGATCAATCATAGATAAAAGCTGGTGAGTAAGTCCTTGTTACAGTCGCGGACAATAGAGAAAGAAGCTCATTAGAAAAATAAACTAAAGCAAGTAGGTGTGTGCTTAGTTAGTATAGCTCTATCTAATATATGCAAAAGTTTTCTTCTTGGCACAAGTAAGTAAGCTGGGCGGTTAGGAAGTTGCTTCCATTTCAGCTGAAGTACGCGAATGAAATTTCTATCCTTTATACTTTACTTAGACCAAGTCTTTTTTCCAATTGAATAGAAGTTCCTTTTGGCAATCCCTTTCTATAATATCTATGAATTAATGCCAACCCAAACAGATCATCCCTTGCGGACTCCTCCTCGTGGACGCGCTCTAGCATCATACTTCTTTCGTTCCTGTAATCTATATTATAAGGACATTTTGCTTCAATATATCATTAAAAAAAAAAGGAATGGGGTAAGCTTGCTTACTTAACCAGATTGTCGTATTCCTACGCGGGAAAAGGTTTCTCCTTTTACACATCTATACAGAAAAGTCCATACAGACAAGGCGGAATCTACTTTAAGAGGGTTTGTTCACATGGGTCATTTGAAGATACTCGCTCACTCGCTATCGTAGCATATGCAAGAAGCGTCGCTATGACCATCTAGGACTGGTGTCAGGCCTCTTCTGTCAAATAATCTAAAGTGGTCCATTCTCCAGACATAGTAAAGGCAACTCTTGTATCAATCCGGCTAACACAAAGCGCTCTATAAGGGGATCCTTTCATTAGGATTAGTCATAAAGATACTCGTCAACTGTACCTCCCTCAAGTATGTCCACTCGCAATATCTAACTCGCTTCGTCTCCTTCGAACAGTGAGGATCATTCCTCAACGTGACATTCCAACCAATAATATAAGTAACCAGGAAAGATATCCTTAATTAAAAAAGTAGAATCTAAATTGGAGGATGAGTTCGGATTCGCCCTTTCCTGCCCCGACTAGGCAGCCAAGCAAGTCTTGGTGGTATCCTGTTGCGAGAGCTAATCATCCTCGGAAACACAGATTAGAGCTATTTTCTTTATATTTCGGGGGAGAGACCCTCAGAATCATAAATGGCACCTTTTATCTACGTTTTCCATTCTTAGGTTAAGGGAAGGTAGGCGAGATATGCCTAGCTCAGAAAAGTACACTAAGGTATAGCATCAAAAGACTGCGAAAAGATGAATTTCACTCACTAAGCATGGCCCGACCCCTTCGAAGCGTTTTCAAGGGCATGCGTAGACTGAGCCCTGCTTTGCCTAAGTTAAGGGAATCTAAAATTGCATGGAGTCTCCGGCCCGATCGACGGGATTCAAGTTCTAGTTATAGGGTTAGGGTTCCGAAAGTTACGAGTGGGGTAAATCATAGGGATTCATTCCCGAGAAAAGGCCCTCAGAGCCAAACTCCAAGCTCAAAGGTTTCTCGTGTGCCCCCTCTTGTTAAGATACTTGGTTTAGCACCCCATCCCGTGAACTCTTGACTGAGAATTCATGCCCAAAGCGAGAGCCATAAAACCGAGCCTCTAAAAGACAGTCACCTCGCCAAGACCAAGAGCACTTCTGACTCTCTTTAGAAACTTGCTTTTCTCTTTAATATGCGAATAGCTCTCTCTACCAAACAAAAAGGATTCCTTACTTACTTTAATATGAGATCCTCTCTCCCACTGGTCGAGCTATATATAACCTTTTGGCCTCGCTCCTAAGACTGACGTACAGCATTCAACCAAGAACCTCGGCCATTAACTTGAATTCTTTTTTCCTTTATTACCCACACGAGAAAGAAGGAGACCAATCTCGGAAATGAGATTACGAGGCTTCCCTGGCAAATCTCAGACTCATAGCAATCTCGATCCATTTAAGCTGAGCGTAGAGAGAGGTCGTTTAGAATTATAATATAAGAAAGGTACGTATCTTGTCTCTCCGGGATGAGACCCTCAATCTCTTCCTGCATTTCTTTTTTAAAAGCCTTTCTTTCTCATTGGATATCCAAAAGACAAAGGAGAAGTCTTACTTTTGAACTTTGAACAAGTCTTTTATTCTCACTCTTGCCGTGCAACTTTATGTGCTCGTTTATGTTGAGGATCTTCTAATTTCGGGTAATGACACTGCTCCGTTGAATGGTTTCGAGAATTATCTTCACCCGTGCTTTCGTATGAAAGATTTAGGGGAGCTCCCTTCTTTTCCGGGGTTTTTGGGGGTGCTCGCAATCGTGATGGTATCCTTTTATGTCAGCGTAAATACACGTTGGATATTATTTCCGAGGTGGGCCGGCTTCTTTAAGCAACTTAAAAGAGGGTTGTAAACCCGATACTACTATAGTTATAGTGCAAAATCATCAGCTGGATCCGTAACCGGTTCTTCGAACTCCCCACCATCTACTGACATGTCTGGTACCACCACCTCCTGATGCTTTCTTCTTATAGATAGGGGAACGATTCTCGATGCTAAGATTTACACCCGGATAAAATAAACGTCCCATCGTCTCTCATTTTTGGTAAAGCAAAGCAGTCTGCCCCGGCCTTTCTTTTATGCTCAGCCACTCGCCAACATGCTTCCTTCACTCGTTCCGCATGAACGGATTTCTTTCAATTTTATCGTCTCGTATCAGAGAAAAGAGTCATTGGGGGCCAAGCAAGCGTGTGTCTCGTTCCGACCAGAAGTCTTGGAATCGTATCGCGCCTGATCCTCCTTCGAAGCATGTGCTTCGTGTGTTTCAAACAGGGGAAATTCAAATTACAATAAGAGCAATGGTAAGTCAGCTTTTGTTTAAGGTACGTTGGAAGAAATGCTCATTCGGTTGGCTAAGCCGGAAAGAGTACAACTGACTTTGAGGAATTGCTTAAATAAGGAACAAAGCGTCAAAAGCTGAGCTTGATCCTAACTTACTATTCCGCTATTCCAAAAGGTATTCACATCTCGTTAGAAACCTGAGAGGAACGAGTTATCTATTTTACTATTTAAAAGATTTTTTCTTATATAAATAAGAAGAATCGAAGAATTAAGATTAATAGAGGAGTTTGATGTCAGATCATTAGAAAGAGGGGGCTTTGTTCCCCTGTTCAAACCCTTTACCCGTTTAATGCATTCACCACCAAAAACGCGCCCTCAGATTGGGCCTAAGCCACGGAATCCTTGCTTTACCACAAGACCTCTTTCACCATTAACACCGGGATTTTTTTTTCTTCGCTGGATTTGCTTGGCCGTCTGCGTGCTTTGAAAGGGGAACTTCATCAGGAATAGCTGCTTGTTCAGATTTTTCTTGATTTGCTGAAAGGCTTTCCCCGGCTTCGGCTGCACCCGCTTGAACTGTAGCATTATTTGGGCGATCGGCCGCTTCCTTTGGAACTGGGACTGCCTCGTCTTCCTAAATAAATCTTTTTTTGCATCTGTGGCTGATGAAAGAGATGTTGTTGACGCAGCGATGGGAATCTCCACTTTGAATTCCAAAGTTGGTCAAAAAATTCACTTATCAAAAAGCTCCTTTTGCAAAATATTTTTAGTTAGTACTACGCCTTGGGCCAAGTCCTGAATGCGAGGAAAGTGGACGGACTTCTTTGGTCCCTTGCGAAGGCCGATCCGCGGCTAAGGATCCTTTTCCGAATGCTATTGATATTGATCGAAAGAATCTTACGCACCTTAATGAGATTGACGGACTTTCCTTATGATATGAGTAGAAGGGGACTCAGGATTGGTTTGGCTCGGGCTCCCCCTCGGTTCGGGGGGCCCGTTATACTGTAATGAAAGTGACTTCCTGCTCCATTGTTATAATTGATTTCAATCAAGACCCTTGCTTCTTCTTTGCACAAACCTAGTAAGAGAGTTGTTTAGGCGGAGACATCGGGAATCCCAAAAAGAAAGAAAGTCTCAACTCTTTTATTTTCTATAAGCTAAGTTGTTGGCACTACGTTTATATAAATCAATACGATACAAGAGATCCCAGGTAACATAGAAAAGAGAGAAAGAGAAAGGCCTCGTTTTTCAAAAGGGTTGGGCCTTCCCCACATTAATTTGTCAAGCTCAATCTTCCTCTTGTGGGGATGCTCCCTACTGTTTTGTTTGCTATCATCCAGCTGAATGGTCAACGGAATGCTCTCATTCAAGGTACCCTTTTTGGAAGGAAAGGAGGAGTGCCCTCCCCGAGCAAGACCGCGCGGAGGTTGGTCTTGGTCTCCCCAGCGATAGGAATTGGATAAATAAATGTATTGTTTGTGCGGATGGACGGATAAAAAGGTGGTTAAAGTTTTTTCAGCTAAGTTGAAGAAATTCAAATCTTTGCATTTTATGTAGAATAGGTTGTCAACCCGCTGGATTGGGTGAGATGGAACTTAGCAACCGTGCTACGCTAACAGCAAGACGTAAAGTTTGTTGGACGTTTCAGTGAATTTCGCAAGTTAGGTTCATGATTAGTAGGGCGAAATCAGCCCTTTGCTTAATATCGGGATATGATATAAAATCGCCTTGCGCTGTTTGTATTTAGTTTCTTTGATAGGTAAGGTTTAAACCCAGATGGTCCACCAAAAGAATCTTATTCTCAAGAAGTCCCTAAAAGACATCAAAAAGAGCTAAAACGTGAAGCCCTTGTTACATACTTCCACCCGTTTGGTACCACAAAAGGTGTTCTTAGTGCTACATGGTGACGATCATATTCAATTCAATACCGATCTCGTTGTACAGAAGACTTCCTCTTTATCTAGCATCTTTCCTAGGGCAAGCGCTCTCTTTGAGTACGGGGCTATAGTTTCGTTACGCCCAATCACCAGTTTAGCCATTGGTTATTCGTTCATTCAAGTGACTTTCCTTCTTCTTTAAATTTGAATTCGCGATTGAATAGGAGAAAGAGAATGCACCTTCCATATCATAATGGGTACTCACAAGGTGGAATTCTTCAATAAGAAAGGTATGGCGTATGTATTTCTATGTCTCGTTGAGCTCTCGGTTTGAACTACCAGTCTCGTCCATAGAAGTAGAGCCTTGGGAAACAGACTTATAATGTAATGACGAGAATGAAATTGCAAAGAAAGCTTTCGGAGAGAACTAACTAAGATCTTGGCTTCGTAAACAGACTCACCCAAAACAAAAGAGGGGTGGAGCATGAGGTTCATGATGAAGCAGTCGTAGAGGAAGCCGCTTTATAGCAGACGCTGAATAGAAAGGAAGGTTAAAATTAAAGAAGGACCCCCCTGTCCTAGCAAAGGGAGCAACTTCAGAAGAAAGGCAATTAGTAGACTTTCCTATAACGAACTGTACAAACGTTATCGACAGGAACGGGTTTTTGGCTCTCAACACTGGATCGGTAATCTTAACTGCAAATTCGCAAAGTTGGTCAAAAAGAGTCATTGAATTACTTGCTTTTTATGCCCATATTTTGACATTTCATGTTGGGTTTTTCCCAGTTCTTTAAGACTTTAAAACAGAGCATTCGAAAGTGTCATTTCACTAGTAGAACGACTATGGCTCTCGAGTACCGAAAAAAGCCCCTATTTTTATAAATCTAAATGAAATAGATAGGCTGTCTGATTTGGTTTTTGGTAAAGGAGCGGAAGCAAAGGTGCAACATCTCTTCCACCGGATTTGTTTTAAGGTCCAGCTAGGTCAAGAGAAAACCAAACAGCGGATTATCCAGTAAAAACCAAATCATGGCATAGGTTAATGGAAGAAAAAAAGAAATGCATTATTATAGATCAATGAAACGAAAAGGCTTTCATAAATCCATTTGGACTTCTACTTTTACTGATAGTGATAACGAAGCAACGTCTTCATTTTACATTTTCTTTTAAAGACTCGAACGCAAGAGAGAGAGATAGATACCTACCTTAGTCACCCGATACAAAAGTCAAAAAAGATCCCACGGAAGAAGAAGCGGATAGAGTTGAGTACGTTCCGAACAAAGACTAAGTCGAAGCATTTGCCAGTGTCCAACCTGTGGTTTCATGCTCATCAGCTGCCTCCCTGCCCGCATGCTTATCAAAAAGAGAATCTTTATTTGGTGGAGCAAGTGTAAAACTTGAAACGAGCCAGCTGTTATGTTTCTCCCCAACAAAATACTGTTTTACTACTTCTGTAATGATCCGACCCTCGTACATGACTTAATGGCAATTACTTAGGAGGGGGCCTTGAAGGGGCGCCTTGCCTTGGGAACGAGGATCCGTATCGAGGCGAAAAGCCTTTGGGCCACTACTTTACTTTGTGGGCATGCACCAATGAGGTCTGCTTCGCATCTCGCGTCTGATTCTATGGATCTTTCTATCTCAGTTCGACTCTCCTGCTTGATATCGTAGGCACCTTATGCTTCTGCTTCATATGCGCCTTTGCTTTGCCTTTTAATTTTAGCGTAAGCGTAAGAAAAAGATGAGTAGGATACGCCCTTCTGAGGACCCTACTATTCGATTGGTGCGGTAGGGACCCGTTCTCACCTGGTTTTTATCAACTGCTACACCTTGGCCAACACACTACCCACTACATACAGCCCTCTTGCTTGATAGCCCCACTTTATTGAATCAATTGCCCACGATTCCTATTATATTTCATATGAAACTAACGATCTAATATATAACCATGGCTATACACATTAGGAATGAAGCTTAAGAGGACATGCAAGATATAATGAGTCTATTTTTTTTTATGCCCGGAAAGCTTTTGAGTACTGACTTTGTATTTTTAGAGACAAAACTATGGACTCATAACCAGCAAGTCCTTTTGTTAAGGACAAAGGCAATAACACACTTTTTAGTTTTCGCATGCATAAATAGGGGGAATTTCAGGACCTTGGTGGACAAAGCAAGAAGTTAGCGAAGATCTTTTCGTTGATTGTTCTTATATTATTAAACACGGGTATACCTCTGGAATGATTTTACATGTCGTTTCGACATCTTTATGGTGAACGCGTTAGGGGAGCACTGAATCCAAGCTTTTCTAGCCATAAAATTCTGGTTAGTAATGCTCAAGTTTACCAAAGCTCTTCTGGTCCAGACGTAGCAAGCAATGGAAGCTCAGGAAGTCCTGTTCCGGACCCTGTTTTGGATGTAAGTGTATCTAGCTTTTCTTCTAGGGAAGGAGGATCTTACCTTATTGGAAGAGTAGAAAGTAGCCTCTACTTAACTGCATTCTCTAGATTCTCCAGCTCTTTAATTCTCCATCACCAGCAAATGACAAAAGCAAACGGAAAGAGGGGCGAAGCCCTCTATACTATACTCTCGCTCCATATACTAAATCGCACATTTCGTGGACTACATTCGCTCCTTTGCTCGGAACATCTCTTTAGCTCGTCTCAAAAGTCCTCCCTTCCAGACTTATATCATATTTCACATGAATACCTAGAAAAAAGAATAAGTCCAAGGATTGATAGTAGTAACGAATAAAAAAGTGAATTAATGACATTACTGATACTCAATGAACGAGCGAAGCTAGCTCGACCAAACCTCTTCCCCCTCTTAGGGGAGCTCATCCATAGCGATGTCTCATTACGTCGACTTCGACACCGAAAGCGCTAATAATATGCTCTTAAACTGAGATTGATGAGTTTGCGGAAAAGCGGGAAGGGCACTAGACTCCGGAAATTGATAACCAGCTCACTTGTAAGAGAGGTATGAAATGACTCGACTAGAGCGAGCGAAGTTTTAGGAAGCGAGTAATGATGTAGAGCCATAGAGCAGAACATATGTAGCGAGTTGGCTTTAAAATTCCTTTTTTATAGGTAAGTACACCCGCGGGAAGTAGGGATTGCTCCCACGAAAGGAACGGGCCGAACGTATTCCAACAGCAACAGGCTCGCTCCACCAGGAAGAGTTTTTTTGTGCCAACGAGTGGGGGTCTAACCTATCCGTATCCACCCAAGATATTGTCCAAGATAGCTATCCACTAGCGCGCAGGGACAGGCTCGAAGCCCATCTGATATCTGTGAATTCATTTGACTGCCCTATCTAGCTCTGAGGGATAGGCCCTGGTGGGGAGAGAGCCTTTTATTTCCTTCATACTTTCCTATCCGGAGTACTTCACTGCATTTCTTCGACAGTATTGGGCTTTGTCGGTCTTTATCATGCACTTCTGGGTCCCGAAACTCTTGACTTGAAGAATCCTTTCCATTCTTTGGTTTTCTTTTTGGGGCGTCTATGCTACCTGGGTTCCGGGAGAGGGAGATGTTAGAAAAACGACCAATGTCACTTTTTTTTTAGTCCAAGTCTTGTCTTTACTAAGGGCGCCCTTTGGAGGAGAAAGGTGGACTGTTGGTGTAGACGGTCTGGAAGATATGATCGGGGGGCACCCATGGATAGGTTACATTTGTATACTTGGTCATAAAGCCTTTGCTTTGCATTGCATGGGCTCGTCGCGCATTTGTATGGTGAGGATAAATTTCAGTGTCTTATAGCTTATAGATACTTAATCCGTCTTTGGTTTCATTGCTTGTTATGTTCAATAAGACAGCTCATCCTAGTGGACCCACTGGACCGGAGGCTTATTATTATCAAACCTAAGAATTTTCTTTTTTAGTTAGAAACCAACGTCTTGGCGCTAACGTGGGATCCGCCTAAAGGGTTTGGACTTGAGTCGGTTGAAAAGAAACAGAAAATCCTCTGACTTAGGCAAGAACGGCGCGTTCATATGAGAAATCCCGTAATATAAAGATGCCTCACGCTCCCTTATTCTTTTCCTTTTTTTCCCAACCGCGGACAGTCATAAGCCCCGGGATCGGTCTTACTACGGACGAAGCGAAGCATCATTAGAAAGTAGCTTGGTTTTAGCCGCTTTTATAAGAGTGGGCTCCCACTGTTGCGGGTCTTTCCTCGCCTTACGTCATAATAATATTCAAAAAACCTTAATATTAATATTATATGATCAAGGAAAGTAGAGTTGTATATCCTTGCCTAGTGTGTCCGTCCTCCCACCGGGGACCCCGAAAGAGCTTCTACGAGCAGCACAATATCTTGATTTGACGAACATAATATTAAGAGTTCGGGCTTGCTTATTTCCTTTGTTTTCACGACTGCATCAAGTACTCATAACAGAAGTGCCCACTTTCTTTCGCATCCGATTTAACAGAGAGAAAAGTAAATCAAGCTCAACCCCCCATAAATAGTGGGCGAGGCCCATACCCCACTCTGAGGCAAAACCGCTTTAACTGCCCTTACTTTTACTTTTTTCTCCATCTCCATTCGCAGCATCCGCTTCTGAATCGGCATTGATTCTAGCTTCGGTCGAAGGAACATCCTTGATTGCACATATTTTCTTCTTCCCGCGTTTTATCTTAATTAGATTAGAACAGACCACGGCGGTAGAGACCACTACCACTACTATAAAATAAAAAAGAGATCCCTTTCATTGACATTGATTAAAATAGCATACTTTTTGGCAGAATAACGCGTCATCAAGAACCAAGCTGAGCCTCATACCCGATTGACTTGACCTTTTTTTTGTCTTCGCGCCTGATCAAACCGAGCAAGATCAGAAGACTGTGCTACAGGTAAGGCTCACCTGCTCCAAGCAAGAATTCTCTTCTCAAACTCTTTTCAAGGGCTGAGCCTCGCCTTTCCCTTATTGTTGTGTTGTTATTAGTTAATCCTATTAAAGTTCCAGAGATCCACTCTTGTGTTGTTATATGTTTGCAGGTTAGTGAGCGAAATTTAATACTATCAAAGAACACAAGGGAAGGCGTCCCGCCCTTTCTAAACTAAAGAAAGAGAGGAATCCCACGAATAAGAATCTCTAAGCCTAACAACTCCAATATTATACTTATAGTAGTACTCTAGTTTCGTTTCGATTACCAGTCTTTCTACTTACTCTATCCCTATATTATTACTATGGAACTAGCCTTGTAGGCTAATCAACCCCGACCCCCAGACTTCTTCGCATTTGGCGAGAAAGCTCATTATAATTATAATGGGAAATCTAACAAGTAAATATAATCTTATGCTTAAAATTCCCCTGTGAATGAATCTAATCTACTGCAAGTCAATCACGATCAATAACCTTAGCCTTGTCTTGTCCCGAGCTTTACTTGGCATAACAACATGAATTATAGATAAAAAGTAAGTAAAGACAATTCTCGATACAGGCTATGATGCAAAAGAAACCAACGTGGATTAAGAAGCCGATGCAGCAGCAGGAGTAGCCAATATGCGGTAGTGCTTGTGATAGCATACATCTACATAGATATAAGAAATAAAATAAAGGCGAAACTGAAGTCCTGAGTGTCGAGTCGAAGAATAAGTTAGGGGGAAAAGAAAGGCTTTTGACGAATTGCAAAAAAAAAAAGAAAAGTCAAAGCCAAAGGCGCGGAATCGAAAGGTGGGGTAAGCAGGAGTCAAAAGAAAATTTTTTTATTGACTTTCTCGTTCATACTAAATGTTGTTTAATTGAAATAGCCGAAGCAGGATTACAGTTATCTCTTTTTCGGAGAAATAGTATATATTGCGCTCTTTCTATAGGGAAAAGCTTGGAGTTCACAAAAACACTAACCCCATTTCTAAGAATTCCTATGGAGCGAGTAGAACGAAGCAAGCGTTAGAATCGAGCACTATCTTCTGAAAACGAGAATGCTTTAGATCAAACGGGGGACGTACCAGCCTATACCTATATCTTTTCTTTATAGGAGTATAACTTAGCTCTTTTCTTCTATGTCTGCATTATCCTGAACGGTTTTTTCTCATGAGCCACTTCCCTACCATTCGAGAAAAAAAAAAGAAACAACAAGTTACTTCTATTCCACGTTAACTTGTTAGTATACTACCGGCGAATTCTCTTCCCGAACGTAGTAGAAACTGGGACTAGAAAGGCCTATAATAAAGGGATTATGATCCCTATATGCTTTCACCCATATTTAGAGGTGAAATCTTAGTGAAAAGGTAAGCTACTCACCACAAGGGACTACTTCTTTTCTTAAAG
This sequence comes from Silene undulata, assembly GCA_036897945.1. NCBI lineage: Eukaryota > Viridiplantae > Streptophyta > Magnoliopsida > Caryophyllales > Caryophyllaceae > Silene > Silene undulata. Next base: position 17,161 of record JAYMSE010000037.1, on the reverse strand, counting down.
TTAAAGCAATTGTTCACTCGCCAAGAGATAGATTCACCATAAAGCAGCGGAATGTCCTCGACAAAACCAAAAATTTTTCATTGAACTCCCTTATATTTCTTATATTTTAGTTATAGTAACAAGGCGCGTTTTATTTCTAAAACACTCGCTTCATTCCGACAACACACTCGTACTTATTTTATATTAGAAAGCAAGTTCTTACCCCCCTTGACTTTCTAACCTTCCTTTTGCTTTCGTGGCAACCTGCGATTTTCCACAAAAAGATGTTATTCTTAGCCTAAACAAAACAGGCTAAACCTATCATGAGTTGACGTATGAAAAGAAAGGACGAAACGGGAAAGGCCTCGGGTCTTTTAAGATGAGATTCAACTGCTGCTTGTTGTGTGACTATTGTTTCTATTGGATTAGAGAGACGGTGCTTCCTCTTGTCTTACCTCAACGGGAATTTCGCCCTGGATCCATTTGATAACTATAGCTATAAACTATAGAAAGCTATAAACTATAGAAGAAAAGGTTAGATACGTAAGATTGAATCGTATTTGCTCAAGCTAGCTTTTGCATTTAATTTTATAGCGAATCTCTTGCAAGGAATAGTTGCACAAAGATTCTGTTTTGATTCCACCTACGGTAAGCGTAAAGTCGTATCTTCTACTCGAATCCGAATGAACGAGCGAAAGATAAACAGCGAGCCAAAGAAACGTGGCAAAAAGATGGGTGTTTACCTCTGCGCGCTCGCATCTTTTTAGGACAAGCGTGTTGGCCAGCTATTATAGTCTGACTCCCGTCATTCTTTACCTGTTTCGCGCTTTCTTTGAGCTTTGCTTGAAGGTTGAAGAACGCCACTCGAATCAAACTTAGACGAAGAAAAAGAGGGGGGCTTGGACTCAGAGACGGGGTCGGGTGAGCCAGTCAGAGAGAAAAGTTTTCTTAGAAGTTTGGTTTAGTTGAATAGCCTCGTGTTCCCGATGAAGACAAAACCGAAGTCGAAGAAGTGGATGTTCCTGCTTTTGCTGATCATGGAAAGATTACTACCTACCTTTTTATATAAGAAAAGTATAGGATCTCAAGATAAGACAAGTCCCCTTCGATAAAAGAAAGAAAGAGAAAGGACCCGGCCCAATTCTTCGAAATAAGAGCTCATATTGCTCCTTCGATCCGGCCTTTTCACCGAGCATACCACTTTATGTTTAAAAACCTACGAGGAAGGTCTTAAGAAGTTCATACCATTTTGAATAGTGTACCATCAGTGGAAGCAAAGAAGCGATCACCCCTTCTCTCCGTCTGTCCGTCTTGTCCGCCAAAAGAGGATCCTTGTTGTTCTCGTTCTCTGTATGTAATAGACGGCGGGTTGCCCCCCTACTGTTACTGAGAAGGTTCACGTTGGTTTGGTTCGGGGCTTTGTATGATTGACCGGTCGGTCGGGTAATCGGGTTCGTGTCTTGAGCATACAGAGCATATGTGAATTTACCTTATATTCTCTTCTATCTCCGCTCGGTTGTTTTTATTCCTTTAGTTTTGTAATCTTGACCTGACGAGCGTGGCATTATGTTCCTCCTTGTACTTACCGGTGGTGGTATCTTCTCCCCCAAGTGAAGGTTGTGCAAAAAAGCAAGAGATAAAAAAAAAAAAGGAAAGCGACTTTGTTAACGAGTCCTCGAGGAGACCAAATGCCTTTTCAAAATGATATGCAAAATGCACTAGAGACCAATCCCCCAGTTCCAGAGTTTCGCTTCTCTTTTTATTACACGCATGCATATGCTTTCTTTTGCCCTATCTTTAACGCTTAAACGTAGATGGGCATTCCAACCAACAAAAAGTACTATCCTTTGCTTTCGGTTTTGGGTGAATAGTCAAAGGCAAAGGAATGCTTCGACCTACTCAGACCGGGACTGCTCGGACTGCTTTCGGGGCCTCTTGTTAGACTTCTTCGGGAGAGTAGGTTCCCGTTTGTCTAATTTATTTCTATTTATTTTAGTGGAACCTTTACCTTGTGTCTATGATCGGCGAAAGCTGCCTGCGGAAACGTGTCTTTTCCACCTTTGATCAGAGTAATTTCCTCAATTGCATCCGCTTCTTCATTCAAGTTCCTGTGTTTCTTTTGTCTACCTAAGTGCTAAGTGGGTACCACCCTTACCTCAGCCTTACCTTACTCTATACTATAATAAGAATTATAGAAGTTGTTTTTTTCATTCTGAAAAACATAAAACCTATATCTGCCTGGCCGTACTTCCAGATGAAGATCATGAAGACAAAGTCGAAGAAACAAATACATTTCCAGAAGAATCACCCACTTTCTATTCTCCACCCGGTCTAGCTAGGTCGCCTACCATAAGATTCTACAATCAAATCCACGGAATCGGGTGCCCCAGAGGGGAAGGGGTGGTTGATCATGAAGCTGCTATTATTATAAGACTCCATTTCTGATGTTCGTTTTGAAAGGGGGCTTGACCCAGAATGTGGCACCAAAAGCTTAGGTTTCGTCGGGAGAGGAGGAGATGCCGATGATCGAAAGACAGACCAACACGTTTGATTCTTGTCCAAGATCTTTTGAATTTGAAAGCATATCTCCAGAATTGAATCTAGCTTTGCTTTGTTCATGCCCACGATTTACGAGAGGAAGCTGTGACTGAGATACCCTTGGACGCTTTGGCGAGAAGAAAGACCCATCGAAGCGCAGCCATTTGATTTTTGGATCCCAGTTGTTGTCGGGTGAAGAAGAAGTCGAGAGATTTCAATTTCATTCCTTTTCTCTGATCAAGGGTCATCAAGGACTTGTCTTTCATTGCTCGCCAACATGCTCGCTGCATACATTCCTCTCGCCCAGTCGAAAAAATCCTTTTATCTTGTCCAATGTAGAAGTAGCAGTAGGTAGTATAATGGTATAGTAGGGTGTGGTGTAGGACCGAACCTTAAAGCTTGACTTTAGAAGTCCAAATCCAAAGAAACTTTACCTATTGCTTTTGTCCAAGGGTCTAAGCCAAATCCAATACAATATCTACCTCGAACTGCATCTCGGTCTCGAGCCGAAAGACGTACGCGGCAAGCTCCCTGCTGCTCCCTTATGAATTGAACTACAGCTCTTCGCGATACGATATATTGGAATATCCAGAATAAAAGCACAGTCCTTTCATAAAATATAAAAAGTGCAAAAGTAATTCTAGGATCCGAAGTCGACCTTAATGTTAATGACGTTCTTTTTTTTCCTTGCCTTTGGGATAGGATTTCTTATTTGGTGATTGCTCCCTATAATATAAAGAAAAGATTTAACGATCGGAATCAGCCTAAGAAGGAGTTTGCGCCCGGATTCATGTCTCTCCTTACTTGTAAGAGGGGCCTTCTCTTATCTTATTGGCGAGGATACCGTCCACGGCTGCTCACTCGCTCGCTGTGCTTGGAGAATTAGAAGCCAAAAAATAAGGTATTTACGGCTTTTTTATCCTGATTTAATTTTTCACAAATTATGATAAGTTGGTTTGAAAGAAGATTAATTGGTTGAGAGAGGTTGAAAACGTGGACGAAGAGCAAGTGACCAAATCACGTTATTGCACGTGGTGGTGTAGTAGGATTTCACAGAATTAATACCAGCAGGGTTGGGTTGATCATATGCATAGAAGCGTACTCTTTACTTTTAAAGACTAAGTTCTTAGCGCCTTACTTTACTTACCTTTATTTATTTACCTTTCGCTATCGAGTGGATGAATGAACGAGGATCCTCTTCACTCTCGCTTGAGCCAACTTATGTCTTCTCGCTCGGATACGCCCATGAAGTAAGAGAAATACCCCAACTATGTGCGTCAAATTGGGGTATTGTGCTGCCTGCGGGCTGCGTTTTGACATCTTTATCTTTTTGAGCATTACCAAAAAAATCCTACTTTCTTTAGGCGGAGACGATAGCTGTAGCTGATTACAGCGAAAATCCACCATAAAAGGTAGATGCAATCGAGGATGCAACCGAAAATGGGAAAGATGCTGATCGAGAAGCAGCCTTGGCTGATCCCGAGGATGGATACATTGGTTCATCAATCAATAAAAATAACTTACTTGTTGTATAATCAGGAACCGGTGTACTCTTAAAAGATACCAAGTCCAGACTTTACTTGACTTTAGCCATTTGAAACACCAGAGTAATGCTCCTGTGCTGTTCGCGAGCTAACTCTATATGCATGTGCGCGTGTGGACCAAGCTCGCTAAAGGAGCCTTTCCAAGAGTCCCGGTCATATCAAAAGCGCTAAAGAATAAAGCAAATACAGGGATTTTTTTGCTAAGGCTTCGTGAATACATTTCTAATGGTATGACTTTTATCGAGGTAGGTTCTCCCAAGTCCTCTAGTTAGAAAGAGCACTCGAGTGCGTTTCATCCTCACAACAGTATACAGGAGAGTCGTTTGGCTCATATGTTGTTGTTGGTTTGTAGGGACTCTTGAAGACAAAGAAAAATTTGAATATGTGGTTTTTAAGACTTGAAACCAAGGACTAGTCGCTAGAATACGTTTATCCCTTTCCAGAGGGTCGAGTCCCCTCTATTTTAATTGTCCAATTGACCAACAAGGTTTCTGCTAAAATACATATCCGGGGCCAACCCGAACCCCTTTAATATAGGTGCGGGGGGTGAGAAGGAAAGGCCAACGAGTCCATTCAACCGTTACCTATCACATTTAATGCTCGTATTTGAGTAAATGAATGGTTATTAGAAAACAAGTAAGGATGATTCCCGACATATTCAAAACATTGTACATCGAGGCGGATATCAGACTCAAAGCAAAAGCTAGGTCAGGCCTCGTAATAGCTCTAGCCACGCTGGTTACAAGACCATAAAAATCCCGAACTCCGAGCAGAGCATCCTCGGGAATTGTAACACAAGGTACGTGTGTGTCATCATCATTCGGGAAATAAAGAGCTCGTCGACTACTCAGCCCTCCCCCTTTAGTAGAGTTTTTTCATATCCTTTCTCTTGAGGGAGCCTTATATAATTATGATCCTCTCATGTTCTTATAAGCTAGCTTCCCTATTCTTTATAGTTATACTTACCCTCCTGGAATGGAATAAAGGAAGTCCAATTACAAATTCTTGTAGCCGAAACAAAACAAAGAAAAGGTGTAAGAAAAGTCAAAGTAAAGTAAGGAAGAATCCCGTTTATGTATATTATTTTTTGAATTTAGTTTTAATTTGGAAGGGAAAGACACGTTACTTAGGGAATTAGGTAAGCAAGGGCATAAACATGAAGAAGAAGAAAACGAGACAGGAGCCCCTGTTGTTGTGGGTGGAACTTTAGCTGATGATGGGTAGCGCAATGTCACTTCTCAATATCGCCCCGAGAGCCTCCTATCTTAGAATTTGCTTGGGCTTTTTTCACCCGATCTTTGGTCTCTTTTCGGATATTTTGAGTCCGGGCCCCCCCAATATCCTCGGATCTAGGATCCTGTATTCTCAGAAACCTGCCGCCCTACCCCGCGCCCCACACAAGAGTACATGAGAAAGAAAGAAATGCCTTCCCAAGCATTGCCATAGTACACGACCAAACAACACAAGATCTAACTCTCACTCTCGCAAAAGGTGAGCCTCTTTTCCAAGGCCTATCATGAGCATAGGATTCAGAGGTTGAATTGGTGCCACAGCCTATACTATAACTAGAGGATCCTTCCTAAACCCCGGCGTCTATTTTAGGAGGAAGCGCCAGGCTCCCAGCAAAAAATAAAAAAAAAAAATAAACTGAGCAGAGTAAGGAGATCGCGAATACAGAGTTGGTTCGTAAGCACATAAATTCACTCAGGCCCATCCAATCTCGGAGCAAGGGAAGCATTCCTTTGATTATTCGCCTCGAACATAAAGCAAGAGTACATGATAAAAAAAGGTTGAAGCAGGAACTTCTTCTTTGAACTCAAGCAGTAGCAATTGGAAATACGAAAAGCCCTTTTTTGAAAAAGAACCAACATCGTGAAGCAGGGGTATTGATGCAAATAAGATATCGGAAGTAAGCCGCGTTTTAGTCTGGTTCAGAAATCATATGCTATAGAATAGCAGGAAAAGCAGCATTTACAGTACTGAAAGTAGAACGTGTGTGCCTTTTCCTTTACCAAGGTACCGGGTAAGAAGGATCTTTCTTCCCTTTGCATCAACAACAGCTTGATTTGGTTCATTTGCTCGCTTACAAACACTAGAATTTCAAACACTAAATAAAAGATATAGAAAGGGCAAATTTATTCTTATGTAGTATCTTTTCCCTTAGATGTGTCTTTTTATTTGTTGCAAGCAATAGATATAGCTTCGGGTTCTGGTTCGGGTGTATCGAATAAAGCTATATTATTCATATATTCAGTAAACCCCTTTCCTGATATCACTTTCTTTAAAAGGGAGTTATTCCCGGGTTTTTGAGATTTCAGAGAGAATGTAATGTGCTTTCATTTTTTATTATAAAGTCGACCTATCCTTAATCCTATAATCCTAGCCTAAGGATAAAAGCGAAGCTACTATAACTAGAAATTTTAGTTTCAGGAAGAGCTGTCTTAGTCTATCCTTTTCCCAGCAGACCCAGAGAAAACAAAGAACAATAAGCCTTCCATCAATCAGCAAAGAGCATTATAAATCAAGACAAACAAACAGGTCTTCCCGTTCCTGTTGGAGTTGGAGCCAGTTGAAGCTCTGGAAGCGGACGAAGCCGAAGAGCCCTAAGCAGCCTAGATGTTGCGAAGGAAAGGCACGCCTATGTGTTGACGAGCCTGTCACGGGTCGAGAATAAGAAACGGAAAAAGGGTTGGAAAATGTTTTGCATGATGCTATTTTTATCTTTCTTTGTTTCGGATCGTTACAATTCGTTTTTCCCTTTGGGCTGGAATAGACGACGTAAGCTATAATCCTTCACGCCCCCGCCCACGGACGTCTGAACCCTTACGCTCTTACCATTCTCAAGAAATCTATTCAAATCTAACCTCATAAGCTTGTCTTTATTTACGCCCATCATTCTCAATCGAAAGCCCAGACAAACGCTAGCATAGGACCTCAGACCGGCTTACGCGAGAGTACTTATTGAACAGAGGGGATTACAGCATAGGATAGGATCGTACCCTTTAACTTATTAAAGAGAAGGGGTAAACCGAGACCATTATAAGGATATTGAATCCGGATCTCTTTAGTTGGGAAAGGCGGCAAAGGGTGTTTCGTCCTCACGCCGGAATACAGTTGGGTCATTTGCATGCCTTTATTTTATTATTTTACCCATAGTATTATTACATTAAATTGGACAGATTAAGTCTTACCTTTCGGTTATAAGAGCACTCCACAGGAACCGCGCCATGCTATGCCAAACCAACTAATTCCTATGGTATGCCCCCGCGCTAACAGTAGTTCCAGCACGTGCTTCGGTTCGTCGGCATGGGCCCCTTCTTTTAGCAAGCAGAAAGAGGACGTCGCCGTAGTAAGCTATCCCCCTACATGATATCCTCAACCGTACACTAGCATACTAAGTACTTGCCGCATGAATGGAGTCCTACCATCATTAATGTATTCATGAAGCTTCTCTCGAATGTCTTTTCTTTGCTCCTCGTCTTTAACGAGTTTGGTCCCTGTATACGTATGTTCGAGGGTGAACTTAGCTTGTGAACAGTAGAAATAGATAGGATGTCCACTCCTCAAGCCTGTGCAGCTGAGTTAATCTCGCGCACACACATGCATATTAAGTTAAGGATGTACGTTTGTCAACCAGTATTAGCAGTCAGTTCGCACATACCAAGCCAAGGAGAGTGAAACCTCTAATATGCTATTTAAAACAAGGTGTATTGTGGACTTGAGCTTTCATTTCTACATCCTGAACTATACCTAAGATCGCACCCACCAGTAACTAAGTGAGACCGGCAGGCATCGAAGCGGTTGCCGCCTTTCAAAAGAGTATACCATTACTCCTTTGCCTCGCCTTCATCTGGCCTTGAAAGTATGGTATGGGCCGGGGTCTGGTAATGGTAATTGTGAAAAGGTGGTAATGTAATAAAGGAGTATCCGCGCTACCCAATAATCTACCGGAAGATGTAGTCGAGCCATCTCATCTATATTATCTAGAAGATAAAGGTGTCAGTTACAGTCGATGCTGGTGTTCCTGTTTCAGAGGAAGCGGGCGAAGCCGAGTAAACAGGTGTGGTAGTGGTACCCCCGGGGGGGCAATTGCTTATACTGTTGATTTGATTAAGCTTTAGCGGATCATGGAAACAAAGTCCTCATACATTACATTATATTGTCTAGTATAGAAAGCAATCTTGACGTGTCTATCTAATCGGGGACCTTTAACCTACAATAACTACATCGGGGAATGAACCCCTACCTACTTGACAATCATACGTGGGATTCAACTTCAATGACCCACTCCCTACTGGTTCTGGTTGGGCGGACGTTGCCCTTAACTTTCCAACCTTTTAAGGGACTGAGGCTGGCTAGCTTGTTTGATTGGATTGAGGAGTTAGAGTAGGTTGAATCTTTTAGTTAGAAGAGCTTCCTTTCGCATCCGTTCAAGTATTGCATTCTTCCTACTCGCGGTAAACATCCCCGCCCGCCGGGAAGGACGCTACAAAAGTTCCAACTCCAGACTTTTTTAAGAAAAAGAGGTTACGCGCTTACGGGGAGGGGTACGACAAAGACCCTAAGTATGTTTGCTGGCTTCTTAAGATAAGAGCTTTTTCAAGGCTTGGCTCAACGATAAGAATTAATCACGTGGCACAGTGAACAGATAGGTTAACTGGATGGGTGGGGTTAGTTACGCCCATTCCTATTGCTATCGCCGCTTGCTGCGCTAGGATCTAAATCTCCTGCTTGTTTGCCAGGAATCCTCCTATCGTTTGCTACGTACGTGAGGCCCCTTGGGAACTCGACGACTGGAAGGGGCGGCATCCCATCTCTTTAAATAAGTAAAACCTGCATCTAAGCTGTTTCATGTGTCATGGCTAACAAAGCAAAGTTCGGAATTGAAGCGTGAAAGCCCTTAAGGTTAAGGAAAGGGAATCAACCCTGCTGCCCCTATGGAGGAGGATTCCCCGATCAAAAATCAGGACAATCCTCTGGCGAAAGAAGGAAGACGAACCAACCAGGCAAGACGATGTTCAGTTTAAGCATACTGCTATTAGCACAATCATTCATAATCTCCGAAATACTTTTAATAATTTTAGTCTTTTACGGACAGAGAATCCTCTTCAATTAGCAATTAGTATTAAAATCTGCCATTATATTATAATAACAAGAGAGCATGAGAAGAGACAATCCCTTGCCGGCTTGTTTCCTTTGCTTTCTTGATCTCCCCAAGCATTTTAAAGGATAAATTTTGTAACTGCTTTTGCAGATCCTGACTTCTCTTTTCTTCGCGCATGTCCTTTGGTATAGGTAGGTAGAAAGTTGGTTACCCATTGTCCAGGGAAGGATTAGGATTACTATCCATATGTTTTGTGAAACCTTTATATTTTATCCATTCATTAGCTTAAAGCTGCTTCTGAATTGGCAGCTTTTTTGTCTTCGATCCTATAAATACCCTCGATTGCATCTGCTTATTCAGTTAGATCTTCGCTGTCTGTAGGAAAGTCAGTCAGCTTCGCTTCCTTCCTAGTGTTCCAACATGGTGGTATGTGCAAAAACGAGACAAGTTCACTTGCTTCGTCCCCTCTACCTTCTAGTCTAGTTACTTATATGGGAGCTCTAAAGAGCCAAGGGTGAGTCGGGTATCCCCCCTTACAGGTAAGTCAATGTTATTGAAATATATATATATTTTTTTCTACTGATCTCATATCAATAAGAGCACTCGCAAGCCTGCCTATTCGAGGAGTCATAAGAGGCCCACATCAAGCGTATTTAAAGGAACATGCTCCCAACCGTTGCTTATGAGTCGTCCTCCTCTCCTTCTAGTCGGGTTTTTCCAGACCTCTCGCTATCGTTCGATTCCGCGGGGGGCCTTAATATTATAGCTTGCTGGGGAATCCTGGTATACTATAAGTAAAGCTAGGCCTCAGCCGGAGGAATAATAGAGCTTGGTTCTTGCTCTCCCGACGTCCAACTTACTTCGTAGCCTTCGTTCCGGTACTTAATTTGCTCGTTGTAAATGAAGATTAAGGGCGAGTTCTACTCCTCTGGCTGGAGTGAGCAAGTGAAAGAATTACTTTTAAAGATTGGGGTAAGCTAGTGACTTCAGAAAAGCGGGGTTCAATACTCGGAGGAAAGCCTCAAATGTATTCATGAAGCTTTGGGTTCTATCAAATATGCTTCCTTTGCCCCCTTTTAGCGCCTTTGGTATGACCCGGGCTCTCAGAGAGCTTCCCCAGGAAGGATCCCCTTTAATAGGTTTGGTCTCCACATGCACATCCGTCTGGAGTGGAGTTAGCTCATGAACAAGGAACAGTTGGTCCTATCTTTTCTGTTTCTGTTGGATTCTTATCCTTAATATAATATAATTAGTCACAACTATCATTCCAACTAAGAAAAGTCTTAAAATTAAATATCCTTTTTCGAATAATCTACGGCTTATCCAAAGATGGTTTTCGCCCGAATACGCGAAACATCAGTATATCTTGCCAGTGACGTCTAAAGATAAAGGTAAAGGAAGGGTGGTGGGCGCCCTTTTTGCCTCTCCGGGATGAAACCTTCAGCCTCTTCCTGCCCTTTGATTTTAATGCTTTTCTCATTGGACATTCAACAGAGAAGTCTCGCTTTTGACAATAATTTTACAAGAAAAGGTAGAATCATTCTCACTGTTACCGCTACTGTTGAGTCTAACCACCTATGTATCTACGATCGGTGAAAGGCGCTGCTTCTTCTGTCGGATCCTACCTGTAATCGTATTTAGCTAACGTTCCTGACTAAAGGAGGAAAACTTGCGAACGTGTCATTCTTTCTCACCACTAAAGCTGAGGCCTACAGACATCATAATACCTCTCCCGCCAATCGAGTCGTTTCATACCTTGATGTGACGAAAAGAGTTTAATAGCGTAGTGTCCAATAGTAACGGTACTGCTCAACTAGAACAAGAGGCTACTATTTGTACATAGGATTGGCATGAGTTGAACTTTCCTATCTTATTTTCTTTTTTAAATCCCTCATCATAAAGCCAGTTCGTTCCAACCATCTAATCTATTTATTCTATCCAGACGAATTCGAAAGAAGAGGATCGCAAGCAAAGGGCTGCTATTGTAAGTGATAGGGCACGGGCTTACAGGGCCCTTAACTATTATATTAGGGGGAGGGGGTTGTTAATCTCAAAAGTAGAGGCTGTAAGATGAGAGTTTGGGATAGTAGAGTAAAGTCTTTCGACCCAAAAAGAAGCCCTTTCTTCCATAGATTCATATAGTATATGTAGAACGTATGAATGAAGCTCGGTTCCACTACTGTGTAGGTGCCAGCTCCCTTTTTTTTTTCAAAAGTCCTCTGATCTGATAAAGCCTTTTTTGATATGCAGTAAAGTACTCGAGAAGTGCTGACGGGTATCAAAGTAGTACTACGCTTGATGTAGTTCGGGGCTAGAAGCCATCCTTGCCCTTAAAACATAGGGCCCAGCCGCAATATATTGTTTTAGGCTTCGTATTGTGCCATGTAAATGAAATCGGTGAAATAAGCTTGGGGCGCTCCCTCTCATTTTCAATCTCGTAATTGGGTCAAAAGAAAAAAAAAAAAGGTAGCAAAAGATAAGGACAGATTTTTCAAAAGCCACTTTTCTGGTTTTAAAGGCTTTTATGATGGGATGTGCTCCATCTTATAATATTGAAATTCCCACCTTCCCTTGAATTAGAATGGGATAGATGCAAAAAATGCACAATTTCCCGTGTGTGACCCCGGAACTTTATTCTGTGGCTTCCATTCCATTACCCCCACTCGTCTCAGCTACGTCTTCTTCCACCGCTTGAATTGCTGCTTTCTGTGTTTGACAACCGGCTTTTTAGGAGCTCGTTTCTTTTTTAAATCTAATAGAGCGGCTCGCTTCGCATACTACCCCCCGCCGGTTAGAGAGAGGGATGAGACCGCCGGGGAGATAATCCTTTTCAGGTTAGCGGGCCTTCCTTCACACACGAATTGTTTCATTTAATGTCTTATTAATGGGGATCTTTTCGAACAGAAGACGCAGCTGAGTCCATCTTTATAGAAGCAGCCGAGATTCTTTTAGCTAGCTAAAAGAAAGCTGCATTAGGAACGAAATGAACAAACGAGCGAGAATGTAAAAAATAATTCTACCTATTTTAATGACCTGCGGAATTGCTAGTGAATTTCAACCCGATCAGGAAGAAGATTCGGATGAGATTCTACTTGTCTTAAATAACAGTCTTAGGTATCTGGCCAAGCCCGTTCCATCGTTTCGTCCAACCTGACGTTTGTTTCATTTAAACCCAAATTCCTAGAATTAGTCTTTTGCGTATTGTATTATTGAACCCGTTTAATTTTCGTTTTGACTTGGAAAGGAGCGAAGATCATTATTTGAATTGCATTTTACCTTTTTTATTCCTTATTTGGAAGCATAAGCGTAATCTCTTTCATTTGACGATTCTACCTTCGATTTAGGGATTAATTTTCATAGTTAAGTAGGGGCCCGCGGTGGCTCCTTGGGTCAGCACTAGCTAGATAGATATAAAAGCCTTTTTGGATGGGAAGTTAAGGGAGCATGGGAAAAGTGAAGAGGCTTCTGTAAGTTAAGTAAGAGTGGCTGGATAGCTTGGATTTGCTCTCAAAAGGGGACCCTCGAGTTCATAATTGAGGAATTCAATCTCGCCTGATATGCATTTAATTTAGTGGGACAAAGAGCATTTCTGACCCACGTTTCTAATACACCTGTGCCCCATCTTCTTCAAATATATTGGCATAGTCCAGCCCTCACATAACTTTAAATCTAGGGATTAGTTCACGACTCTCCCGCCCAAGCAGCGAACTTTCTTCGTCCACCAGTCACGTCACTGTTCATGATGATCCTTCTAAACTAGTTTCTTAAACTGCTTCTGTTCCAGACCACCTAATTGATGCCGGTTCAAGAAGTCCAATTCCTGCATCTAAGCCTTACCTTATAGGGCTGCTTCTTCTGATGAAATTGTCAAATTGAAGTTTCACTTCTCGCGTAAATCTTTTTGAATACAAGTGCCCTTAATTATATTACCTCACTCAGAACAACGCTCACCTCAGAGATTGGCGTCTTAAGTTGGAAAATCTTTCTAATATATATGTGGGAATTCCAGTCGTCTCTATCCCTTTCTTCTTACAAAAGCAATTCGTGGATCTGTTAACTTGCTATAACTTAGAATTCTTCCTTACTGTTAGTTATTTATATAACTTTTTCTAGTTCGAGTCGATAGAAAAAAAAAAAGAGAAGAATAGGCATAAAACTGAAAGAAAAACGAGCTAAAGTATGAAATTGGAATTATATGGTTTGGGATTACTTTAGTCTCCTTCCAGTTTAGTAAACCTGATCTTGCTTCGATAAGACTATAAGATCTCGTCATATCATATAAAGATACAATAAAGTAAAGAAGGGAGCCCTATGAACGCTACATATTTTAATGAAAAGGGAAGTATGCCGAACTCTATACCTCTATCAAGTTTGCCCACTTCTCATTATCATACTCGCCTGCTTCTTAGATCAAATCACCTGCTAGTTCGAATGGGATTTTTCCTGCTTTCTTATATGAGATCTGAAATATGATGGTGAGAGCTTCTTTTTATTTCGAATTTTTTTGGGGATGGAGGTTGGATCCATATGCCGCCAACCATTGGCGCTTTTCTTTATTATTATAAGGTATAAGAATGTCAACAAAAGAAAACACATGGAGAATACGATAGAACTCGCCGCCCCTTACCTATAACTGTTAGTGAGCTCTTATTAAGTAGTGAGCTCTTATTAAGAGAATGCGATAGTCGGCTCGCCCCTAAGTAAGGAAAAAGGAGAAGAAACCTCTTTCCAGTTCCAGCTGACGTGGAGCTGTTGAAGTCTCCCATCCAACTTAAATTTATTTGTCTGCTACTACGCTCATAACACAACACATAAAAAAGGGTGATGGCAACGACAAAAAGGGGAAGACTACCACTACACTAAGACTACTAGCTAGCTCACTCAAGTCCCGATAAACGAGAAAGAGGGATAACAGCTCTGGTGGGCAAAACTGTCAGGTCAACGTACAAAACCATCCTTTCGACTCCAAGTTCAATGGAGTTCCGATGGATAAGGTATCATTCCTCCTTGTTTTATACTAACCGTGGAAAAGGTCAAACCTCTCCTCCAAATAAGGAGGCGTTGGCAGATCTAAATGATCAATCATCCAGATTCGGTTGAAACATTTGGCATAAAAACAACAAAGCAACTTCCAGGAGGGATAATCTTTACTGCCGCCTCAGTCTTGTCACAAAGAAAGTACCTTCGCCTGCTCGCTAGGCAATTAGGATTTGCAAATATCAAAATGTACTGAGAGAGAAGAGTCTCCTAAAAATCATAACATAAGGTAAAGACTTAGATCTTTGATCTGAGCTTAAGAGCTAGGATGACACGCAAGTGCCCGAGCCTACTCGAGATCGGCAGCCCGCCCTTAACCCCAAGCGAGAAGTTTATTTCGTATATAAAGAAAGCAAAGGAAGTCATAATAAGCCAATTCAAACTTAAAACCGGTAACCCGCCTTATGAACAAGGGGATTTCAGGGATTTCACCCCAAATGAAGAAAGGCTTGTTCCGATCTTCGATCATACTATAACTATAAAGTAGCCGGGAACCTTTTAAACATACTTAAACTTAGTTGACCTTAACCCCAATCTGAGCTAGGACTAAGAAAGGAATGAATTTGAAAGAAAGCTAAACTTACCTCTAAAACAGGAAAGGAGGAAAAAGGCTTCTTCCCCCTACGTGTTCTTATTATTATATTATAATGGAATAATAAAATTAAAGCTCACCAACTCCTGTTTTTGTGACTTAAGCCCAAGTAATCCAAATTCTTCTTCTCAGTAAAGGACATTTGCTTTATCGCACCGCGTTTTCGTTTGAACTAGAACTATAAGCAGCCTTCTAATTTTTTAAGCTGTTTGCGGATTTCTACAATCCGTTCAGACTTTTTTTTCTGTCTAGGACGGTAGGGGTTTAATGAAGTTAAGTAGAGAATGATCCCGTATTCATGAAATTTAGGGTGGCGACTTCGCAGGTATAGCATTTCCTAGTCAGAAAGGGCCTAAGTGCCAGAATAAGGTACAATCTATCTCTTTGACTTTATTACCACTAGGGAAGAAGAAGGGCGAGTCAATTAAAACAAGAGCACTTCGGGGATAGAAACCGAAGTCGAAAGAATCGCATACGAAAGCTAAAGTAGCAAGCTTTTCGCCCTTAGCAAAGTATCGGGCGTTTAACTATGCACTGGCAGAAATCAAACTTACGTAAGAATTCTATGATTAATACAGACTAAGATTATTAGGATTGCTATGTAAAGTATCCATCAGCATCGACAGCTTCAGGTGCAGCTTCATCCGCTTCTACTGCTCCGTGTGGTACCACTACCTCATTTATTCCAGCCTAAACTTTGTCTGCCT
Source organism: Silene undulata (assembly GCA_036897945.1). Classification (NCBI taxonomy): domain Eukaryota; kingdom Viridiplantae; phylum Streptophyta; class Magnoliopsida; order Caryophyllales; family Caryophyllaceae; genus Silene; species Silene undulata. Next base: position 1,660 of record JAYMSE010000037.1, on the reverse strand, counting down.
TCGTCCGGGTCTTGGATCAGCCCAATTTTCTTCTTGTAATCCTTTGTATGAATTTATGTCAAGGTAAACAAAATTTGTTTGCTCCTCCGTTTTTCTATACTTCACTTCTTTAACTGCTATAGAATTAGCTGTCCCATTAGTATACAAAAGAAAAGCTTTTTTAAGTAACATGGGACAGCTAATCCTCTTCTTACGAATAAGTGGCTTTTATATAGGAAAGTAGAAACCTATTTAATTAAATACGTCTGTTTGTCCATTGAGACGTCCTCTCAATTATCTCGCACCTCATCCGCCATCCGAGCTTTCCATTCCAGCATTCCAGGGGTGAACCGGCCAGTACTTGTAACAGCAGGTCAACAGGTCAACCAATCCAATCATCGCATCTCTTCGACCAACCCCCCGGACGGGAGAGTCATAACTACCCAACTGAGTTTTTCCTAACTGTGGATCCGGAAAAAAAGCATTCTCCGAAAGTATCATAAGTTTTTTTTCATATATATTGAGGGCATTAGTTACTACTCGTTTGTTTTTGTTCCTATCTCGTGATCGAGCGCACGCTAAAGTAAATGCCTTAGAATCCGCCAGCGCCTTACGCAGACCTAGACTTTATAACGCTTCTTTTATTCCTCGACGGGGCTAGCAAAAGCAGGAAGCACATGTCCTTGATGGCCTTTGCTCAGAGATCCTAGATAAGCTGTATTTGGGGAAGACTTATGCACTCGTACCGTATGTAACGATATTCATATATGCTGTACTCACTTTTTACCTTGTTTTGGCTATACCCCCCGCATCTGTATCTGCTGCTGAAACGTATTATGCCCTATCCCCTGCAATAGTACCGAAGAGTTGTTCCCATGTAAAAAGCTTTCTCTTCTAATAGTAACAGAAGCTTTTCTTTCAATGGTAAAGCTGTTGATACAACGACAGGAATATAAATTCCATCTTCTCAAGTTGGTCAAAGATAGCTATTCAAATACAAATGCTTGTCTTTTATGCCTTAATTTAGCAAATTTAAACGAAAAATGCGGGATTCTTTGAAAAAAAAAACTTTCGTTTAAAAGTAAAATTCTGAGGGGAAATCGGTCCAGTACGGAAATTTACCGGTTTCATGAAAGATTTTTGCTGTTTGAGTGAATGAAAACAATTAGAAATCCTTTTTATTGCCGCTGGAGAGAGTCTTTTCGCCTAAAGTAGACATTCTTAGCCACAGACAGTTAATGATCAGCCCAAAGGCAAGCATTGAATTTAGTTTCTGTATCTGTTTAGGAAGCATCCTCCTAGTATTCCCTCGGCCAATGACATTACTTACTTTTACTTTAAATCTCGCCTTCAAACAAATAAGCAATTTATATCCTAGCGCAGCAAGAAGCAATAGGTATAGGCGTACATGGCGAGTAATGTTTCATTGTGATACGTCCTTGAGGAAGCGGGTCGAAGCCGTTTCGTTTCTTCTTTTTCACAAATCACAAGAGGGGATTGCCCATTCTAAGAGGCAAAAGGGAACGAAGCAGGATCCGCAGGTTTCTAAGGTGTAATTCTTCTAGTCTAGTATTAACGTTCTCACTCCAAGTGCTATGATTCATCATGTGGTAACGAGGTAGGGTGTTCTGAATGTGCCCTTAAAGACTAAAATCTAATATATTCTTATAATAATATATAA
>JAYMSE010000036.1:0-86187 GCA_036897945.1 Silene undulata | reverse complement strand
GAGGTGGATCAGGAGCATAGATCTTAGACTCCCCATAAAGAAGTAGAATGGACTCAAGTCTGCCTTTCCCCTCTAGTTGTTGTGAAAGCTTGCTCGTTGAACGCTATGAGGATGGAAATCTGTTCTTTTCTTTTTGTAGAGTTATAGTTAGAAGACTTGCTTGAAGCCCCACATGCCAAGTCTCTTTTCAGTCATTCTCTTGCATATGTTTTAAATCAATTCTCGGCGGATTCATGCCAATCTTCGTGATCCTTAGGAATCCGAAGAGTCTTGCCGGTCTAATAAGGTTGGCTCTCTTAATCAGGCTCGATACTTGAATCTGAAAGGAGGAAGGGAGTAAGTCAGTTCTATCTCGTCCTCTCTTAAGGGTCTCGTTCGACTGTTGCGGGTGATCCTTAGTCATATGGTACGATTCTACCAAGATTAAAGAAAGGGTATTTACAAGCTAGCGAAACTCAAGTAGGTGAGATTGAGCGAAGTGAACTTTATTGCTTTATTCACATCGTATAGATTGTCATGACGGCATTCAGGGTGTAAAGCACGGTCTATGAAAGAGAGGAGAGTCCGCTACGAGAGAGCGTGGCCTTATACTTATAATAAGAGGGCGATAGTGAGAAGGATAAGAGTTGTGCTACTTAAGAAGAAGTGGAACGACAGCCAGCATTGCAGTTTGCATTCCACGTCAGTCCAAGGCGACTTTCTATTTGTATAAAGAGAAGCGAAGAAGCTTTTTTTCCTTTATCTTCTCGCTACACAAGTTCCTCCGACCGGAAGTGGAATCAATGCCAACGAGCAGAGCAAGCTGAAAAAAGCCACCAATTCAGAAAGAGCTTTGGCGGATTTCCAAAATCTTTCAATTCTGAAGTTTAAGTACTTTATCGAAATGGGATGCGCTTTGAAAAGCTAGCTTTCTTTTTATTTTCTTGTATTGCCGGGGATTTCTTTTTGTGTTTTTTATATCCGATCCCAGCTCTCCAAACAACTTGGAAGTGTAAGGCCCCTTTTCCAGGTTTAGCTTTCGCGTAAGAAGAGTTCGATTAATGCCCTGTATTCGAGTATTCTATTCTATAATTGATGTCCCGTGCTATGTTCTGTGCTATCCATGGAGATTTCTTCGTCTCTCATTCTTGAGCATCCGTTTCAGTCTTTTAAGTTCAATAAGTCAATCTTGAAAAGTAGAAGGGAATCCCCTACTGTAGGAATTTGTTAGTAAAGAGGCTAGAACAGTTCATTAATAGAGCAAGTACGATCGCTAATAAGTATAGTATCGCCCTAGCCATTTCATATCGTCTAATAACTCGAGACTCTCTTTCCGGTGTAAAACGAGCTTTACTGCTGCTCTTTCGATGAAACTTTGTATCACTTATGAATTGTGGTGGATTGCGCTTTTCCCAGTCTTCTTTTTAGTAGACTGTTCTTTTCTTTTGCTCATTACAGCGTCTCTATTTAATTTAGGAAATTTAATAAGGATTATATATGAAATTCATTGTGCATTTTGTAAATCAGCCAATAAAATAAGAGTCTCTCGTGAAATAATTACATAGGAAATACCATACTTGCTACTCTTAAACCAAGCTATGTCTCGCCCGATCCTCCCTACCTATCTTTAACAATCTAATACGAATTACATTATTCTCATTACACGCATTTGAACATTACATATGCCGCCTTCAAATTACTAAGTAGCTCCCTTTACTATAAGAAAAAAAGAGTAGCATTAGCAGGAAGTTCCTCTGCTTACTACAGCATAAAGGCTTTATCCAGGAAGAAAGAGCTTGCTTCGTCTTCTACTGTTAGAAGAACAACTACCGTGGATCTTTTTAGTTCGGCCAATTATGTAGCATCTAGATAAGACACTGCAGGGTTCTAATGTTGGGGATAAGACGTGCATAGTGCAAAAGACTAGAAAATGGGGGAGTCTTCCCATCAACGGGTGCATTTCTAATTACTTTACTAGAAAGGCGTTATCAGAACAAAGTTTCTTTTATTATGACATTATTTAATTCGAATTGAAATCAATCTCATCTGATTTGTCAAGACAAAAGGGAAGTAGCGTCATTGGATAAAGATTTAGGATTTAAGATGAAATCTCGAACTTCTCTTAAACTGAGACCAGGGCTAGAACAGCTCATTCCTGGAGGCAAAGCGGGGCTTAGACTATAAAGAACAGTGAATTTCTCCCCTACTTTTTTTATTACCTTTATAAAATAAAATCCATTTAATCAAAGTAATAAAAGGGATTTTGGTACGGGTTTAATCATAAGCACTTCTCCGACAGAAAACGGAAATACAACTAGATAATCAGACACAAACCCTTTGGCATCGCTTCTTTCCTAACTTTTTCTCACAGGACCCTCTCGCTTAATTGAAGGAAGAAGTTCTTACACAGGATTCTTCCACAACATATAAAGTCTTATTCAATTGCATTAGAAAGTTTACTTGCGTACAGTTGCTTGAAGTCGCTCAAGTCGAATACCTATCAAAGTAAAGAGTTCGTCGAAAGAAAAGCACAGTTGAATCCGCTGCGCGAGAAGAAGCCAACTAAGCAGTTTCTGGTGAGGAAAAGCGTTGGTAGAAGCTTCAGTAGAAGTTCTTGTAATCTCACATAATTCGTTTAGCCAGCCTAAATTGAGGATTTCTTCAATCACGCTATTAGGTAAGGTGGGCCGTTGTTCTGCATCCTTGCAACTAGGAGTTGTTTCGTCTTCCTTGGATGCTTCCTTTCCATAGTAGTAAGTAATAGGATTTTTTCCTATCGATATGGAGTCACTTCCTTTTCCTTTTCTTTTGGTATTTCATATATAACTTATGTAATGTAAGTGTTTTAGTCATACTGGTCTTCTGATCGATGTCCTATTCTAATTGTTTGTACATTAGATAACTTGCTTGTCTCTTTTCGTAAAGGTCGTCTTTTATTTTGATAGTGTATAAAGGCCTCAACCATCTGTTTAATTTACTTCCTTGGCTGGCTCCTTTCTTCCTGTGATTAAGTACTAGGACTTATTGTAATGTTACTCTATTAAGAAGTCTCTAACTGGGTGAAGTAGGGATCAGAAGACCCGGCTTTTAAATGTCCAAAACGGATCTATCAAATGCGTTCGAATCTCTCTCTTAAACCTTAGTCGTGTCTGGATAAGAAGTCCTCTCAATCTTAGTTCTGATAAAGACGTTTTAGCATAAGATTAGTTCGAGAAAAGAACTTTGGTGGGGGATTTTCCTCGTCTATGGAGCCTTAAATATGTATTTGTTTTGAACTAGTCAAATCAATTTGACCTATGTTGTGATCATAACTAGAGAATGCATAAGCAGCTTATTATAGACAGTGCAGTTGTTTCAAAGAAGGATCCTGCCCTAAGTTCAATCTTTTTCGGGATGGCTGTTAGAAGAAAAAAATAATTAAGAGCATAAGTTGCTTGTTTAACAGTTATTTTTTTTTAAGCGGGTTACTTAGAGAGCTACTAAGAAAATTTGTAATAATTGGGCATTTCCTCGAGGAAGAAGATTGACTCTCTTACTCGCTTACTGGCGCGAGATAGGTTGTGACGTAAACGAGTTTATATTATACATAAAAAAGATAGAACGAACTTTTCACCTACAAAAGGTCTAGCGGACAGTGATCCTTCACCTGTATCTGTAACATCAGATGTATGAGATAGATAAAGCTATATATCTCTTTATGACATATTTGCACTATCTCTGCACCTATAGAAGCATTCTCTGCTAATGCAAAAAAGCTCTGACCAGGAACCATAAATATAATTTATCATATATAAGAAGAAGTCCAATTCTTTTTCTTTAACTAAAATTCCTTTCTTTATAAGTGGGATCGAAATGGCATTAATTCTCTTAGATGTAATAGAGCATTTCTATAAGATAAAGAATTTAATACTATAAGGCCTTATTCCTTTTTTCCTTTTTTAATTTAAAAATTTAGCCCCCAAAGCAGCTTGATCAGAATGTTCTATTCTACTATTATAATGGGGAAATGCAAGATATCAGAGTAAACTCGCCTTCGTATAATCAAAGACAGAGAAAGAGAAGAATTGTCGCAAGATTTGAATCAAAGTATAAGGCAGAGTCAGATGTGCATTTGACGTTTACGATCGAATGAGTGAAGCATAAACAAAGATGTGCAGCGCGTTATAGAATGTGTTAGAGCCAGCTGCTGGTAAAGAGCCCATTCTATTTTAAATCACCTGTGTTAAAGAAAAAAGCAATTTCTTTTTTTTTTTTAGGATCTCTTAATGAAAATGGGTCGTTTTCATTTCTTTTTCCCGGGTTAGAGCCCGATGATCCTCTTTATTTGCTTGTCTATTAGCGTAATTGATCTTTATTCTGAAAAAGTATGGAGCCGCTTTTCATCTCTTTCTGTCTATGAGTCCCATGTCTTATCTATCTTCAAATCCTATTAAATTGTTTCCAAACCTGCCTAAGAAATGTCATAAAAGAGACAGTCGAGAAGTTCATTATACGAGGGGTCTAAGGATGCAATTCTTTTAGGGTTTTTCCAATCTTACTTGATTCCTTTGTTAATCAATTGCTTGATACTTGAATTTCCCATGTATGAAGCATCCTTTTCTTTTTTCCTTGGGTTTTTCTAGAGGCGGCTTCAGAGAAGATTTTAACTAAGGCGGGAGACTCTTATTGTGTGTGTTATGTAATAAAGCAAGCTAGTAAATAGGTCGACTAGAGGAATAGGAGAAGAGAGTTTTGAAATTAAAAGTTTTGTTTTGATTTAAATTTATAAGCAGATTTTGTTCGACCCGAAATGCCAATTTCTTTGGCTTTGGGAAAATGACCTTTCATTGTAAATCGTAAGTGTAGAATCTTTTTCCTCACTTGTTTCAACTATATCTAATGAGTTCTATCTAAAATCACATCCATAAATAGCATATATAATCAGAATTCTACTTGATATTTGTATAGGATTGATTCCCTTATTGAGTCTCTTTTCTTATAATTATCAAGTCACGAGGCCTGCTCTGCTTCTTAGTCTTGCGTGGGAAGCCCCCTATATAACCTCGATTTGACCCAGCTAACTCCTTGACTTTTCAAGCAAAGGGCATATTTAAAGCAAGGGGCTTTATCAAACTTAAAGGGTTTCGAATAGGCAGACAAAAAAGACAGGTGTTGAAAGATGAGATTTGAATATGAATCTTTTGCCCGAGGTTGGTGTCTTCCTAACTTGCCGTCACTTTACTACTTGTTTTGGAGAGAAAGTGGAATACCAGGAACGAAAGAGCATAGCATGCGAAGCTATAATAAAGAGCGAGATGTTAGAACTATTCCGACGATTCAAATCGCACCAACTTTAGGTATCTTTTTTCGTTCTTTTATATCTAAAACGGCACTCTAAATGTCTTATATAATAGAGGTGTCTTTTCTTAGTTGGAAATAGCTAGATTAATCCTTAACTCATAAGCCCATAAAAAAAAGGCCTTTTGCAGCTTTACTGCTCACCTAGTTCTATTGATTCCTTCTTCTATGTTCTCAGTCTTACGTGAAATCCTTATGTAATGCAGGACCATTCTCAAGTTACCCTTTAGTCTAGAAAGAAAGACCCTTTCTTGTGGCTGCTTTTCTTGATGCATTCTGGACTTTGCTTGTTAGATCCTTAGTTCGCTCTTTCGAATGCAGCTAGATACTGTTTAGAAAGGTTCGAAGCTTTCTTTCAAGTCTCAGGGTAGACTACCCCGTACGTAAGCCCATGTGAAGCATAAATCAAGCATAAGTATAGCGCCCCAACTTCCTACATACCTGCTATTCTGTTATTTTGTTGGGTGCGTAACTAAAAGGGCAGTTCAGACGACTTGTGATATTGAAATGGAGCTTGTTGTCCTGTAGGATTACTATAGGAATCTAGTACTTTTTTTTCTCATCCCGACGAGAGTCTCTATGCTGCTTTTGAGTACATAGGGGCTATCCAGATGTAAGCATAGTAAAAGAACTGCAGCTGAGGCTGACTCTGGTCTTTTATACCAAATAAATAGGAATGGAAGCTGCTGGCTTAAGTAAAGGAGAGCTATTACGCTTTCTTTTTCTTATAGATCGATAGGGGATTTTCGAGCTCAAGTCTTAGTGAGAGGTTAGTTAGACTTTTTCTGTTTCTGTAAAGTAAAGGAGATCTTTCCACACTCGGCTAAGAAGAAGCTTCTCATAAGGATAGCAGACAAAAAGCTATGGTCTTTGGTTAAGTCATCTAATAAGCCGGCCTACTATAATGGTTAAACTGGGGTTCTTTTTGTATTGAGTTCCGGTATTGGTTTCAAAGTAGTTCCTTTTGGTTCTTCTTCATGCACCGAGGAATCACTGGTAGACTGAAAGGCCCTTATTACCGCACTACATGAAAAGATAAAAAATGTGATCTCCCGACGTCCTATACTACTGTACTACTGAAATAACTCATTTGGAAATTTTTAAGGCTCCGAAGGTAGGGCGCAGGGCACTTTTCCCCCACGTGAATAAGGTAGAAAGTCGAGGGCATAGGCCAGTATAGGAGCAGAATGCATTCTTATTATACTTAATTAATTCGAAATTTGAACCAAAAATAGAAAATTAAAGAGAGATCGGGTTTACAACAGCCTGCTCACTAGCATCTAAACTCAATAAGCTATTTCACTCGCTCACTTCATTCTTTATTTATAGGTAGCTGTCTTTATTACATTACCGCGAGAAAGAGTTTATTTTTCTACTACCTTCTTTGTCTAAGACTGCTTTGTCTAATACTAAGGGGGGAGCAAGCGTAATCCAGAAGCGAGAAATGGAGTAAGTTTTTTAGTTAGCGCAATCGACAGAAGCAGCCTAAGCATCATTCAAATGAGACCGCGAAAAGTGGCTTTTCTTTCCATGAGAAGTACCAGCCCGCCCTATTACTCGAGAAGTCAGAGGTAGGTAAAGTGAAAACGCTACTAAGTAAGAAAAAATATATATAGAATACGCTTTATGCCTTATGATTCCTCGGTGCTACGCTCCTTTTGTTAGACGTAGTGGTCGAAGCTTACTTTTCTTGGCCAGAGATTGGAAGTATATTTATTTGACATAACATATAAAGTCTAACTCTAGTGCTAGGCCTCGGAATTGAACATGGAATCCTTAGAAGGCTTTCCCACATGCTGTGTTAAGAGGTGAATTTTCCGTTTCGAGGAGATAGGCTTTCCTTTGATGACCAGTTGTTATGACTGGTGGGTACCCTTACTATAAGCCCTATAGAGTTGAGGTCGGGTTTTGAATTAGACTAGCTAAGAAATTAACTCCTATCTTCGAGTAGTTGGAACAGGCCCCATTATAGTCTTATTTCCAGCATAGTTTCAAGGTCTTTAAAAGGGGGTGCTTTCTCTTATGGATAGGTTTTCGCGAGTTGTGAGGTTGTGCGGAATGAACCTACTGCTTTCACAGAGCAAGCCCCCGGGTAGGCCCGGACAAGAGCATTGGGTTGGTCAACCACATGTCATGATCAGCCTCTTCCTACCCCTTCTTAGGGTGTATTCCAAGCAAAGTATCCTTTGTAAGTTGTATTGCTGACAACTTTTCCGTCTCGAGAACGGATACCTTTTTTTTCATCTTTGATGTTGAAATTCCTAAATCTAGTTATAGTCCCCGCAATCGATCGTATAAATCTTTATCATAGAGACTACATTAAGAAGTTGACTAGCTCGACCAGCGGAGAGAAGATAGGGTTGGGCTTTGCCCTGTCCAAGTGGAAAAGCTGGGATGCGATACGTAGGCTCGAGCATTAGGGAAGGGACTTGGCTTCAGATTGCCCCGAAATGCTATGCTTGCTCTTGGGACCGAAGTCATATACTTTCTCAAGCAAGGGAAGACTCTCTTTTTTCATAAAAGAAAAAGGCGCAGGAGGCGTCGGACGTACTAAAGTGCCACTTATTCAACTAAAAGGGCCCCAAGAGGGAAAGGTTGGGCATGAGGATTCGGATGCAAATGCAGTCAAGTTTACGGATGAGTCTGCTAAGGGAAGTGTGTGAAACGGACGAGTGAAATGTATGAAGCTAAAAGTGTGTTGACGGGTCTTAGTATAGCCTCTGCCCGGTGAACGAGGCAGGTTAATTGAATGAGAATCCCTTATTATTGCGTGCTGAGACTTAAGGAAGGGTATTTTGCGCCATTGTTATAACGACGAGGAATGTCTTGAGAAAGGTTTAAGGGCTTGATGGTTAAAAAGAAGGCTTCACCGTATAGATTGCTTACTTGTAAAAAAGGATAACTAAATCTAGTGAGACATGGTTTTCAGCCCCTCTTCGAGCTAGAAAGAACCTTTAGAGCTCCTCCTATAGCACAGCTGGAGCGAGTATAGTATACGAAAGAGGCAGGTTAATAAGGGTATCCTGTCACTTTTTTTGTATTGTTTTGTTTGAACACATATCCTTCTAAATTAAAGAAGCGAGCTTATGATGAGACCCAGGAAGAAGGATTTAACCCCTTGCTCGGGGACTAAAGGAAGGGCGTAATATTTAGAACCGGGCTAAGCCGTCTTAGCTCATAATAGTGAAGCGCAGCTGCGCTCCCTAACTGCCCACATTCATTAAGGATAGTCAGATTGGACATGACTATGACATTGCTTATAACGTTAGGAAAAGAATGCTTGGCGGAGCATGTTAAATCGTATTCGTCGAATGAGCTATAAGACTTGATAGCCCCTTGCTTGCGCTGTCATGCTATTGACGCTGGTAAGGCGAACTCATAAGAAAGCAGTGGAGCTTCTTCCCTTATTCTATTCTTCATGCCCTGTGCTTTATTCACTCAGGCGATATCGCTCAATCAGACTTAACTTAGATTAAATGTTCAACTTAGCTTTTTTTTGTTTTGTAAAGCTAAGTAAAGCTCAATTCCTGCGCAGTTAGGCGGTTATTTAGGTGATCAGCCAACTGGTAACGCGTATTTCTCTCGACTGACAGTAAGCAACCTCTATCCCGGGCCTTGGACCTTAAGTTGAAAAAATTCCCTCGTTAGTTTTTCGTGGAGTGGAAGAGTGAATTGGTAGTTCTTTGGGTTACGGCTCTTTTCACTCATTCCTTGGCTTGGTTCGATTCCTTTTTCTTTTTTCTTTAATATGTTTTTGCGGACCTCGATTTGAACGACTATTTTAGTAAGAGAAGTCTTCTCTGATGTTTGCTTTAATATGAAAGGCTCCAACTATTGCAGGCGTCGTCGGGTTAATAGCGGGTTCAATATAGAATTTCTGAGAGGTAGGATAAGTTCGCATGTTTGAGGGGCATAAGGCAGTGCATCAAGTCTGCTTTTTAGGGGGCGCCCCTGTCTTTTCAAGTAAAGTAAGTAGCAGGTCAGAACGACTTATTACCGATCATAAAGATAGTCAGCTGCGGTAGCCATTCTTATCTTACTAAAGAAGCATGGGTTTCGATGCCCAAGAAAAGCATTATATAAGAAAAGTAGTAGACTAGAAGACAAGCAATCGGAATTCTCAGACGTCTTGTCACTTATTTTTTTTTTTTTGCCGCGCTAGTCGGCTGCTAAGCTAAGTAGTGGTGTAAAAATTTTTATATAAGATTAGAACGGGGTCAACCCCAGCAAACGTACATGAGAGTAGGCTAGCTCGTAGCATACAATTAAAGAAGAGTGTTGACTTAGCAAAAAGGTACGCTTTCACAGAAAGGAGAGAATCTGTGATAAGGGGATGGTTGGGACGGTAAGTGGATACTAAAAGGACGCGGTTGAAATGGTTATAGGCCAAGGAACCCTTATATTACGATTGAAGTGTCTTGCTGCTAAGTCGAAATGAAGCTAAGTGAAGAACGAGGCGGGGCTCTTTTCAAAGTAAGCAGATCTTACCCTTTCTGTATCTCTTGGATCGGATGGACAAAAGCAAGTCATAAGCAAAGAGATGAGACACATGCACTTAAATGAAACTCTTGTGCAGTAGGAAGGGGTAGCTAATTATCTTTGTATCCCGACCCAGCTACGGATGATGCTTAAAAGCGTTCCAACCCAAGGGTTGATAAAGCTAACCTGTAAAAGAAATGAAGAATGGATTCTTTTTCGGAGCTTGCGGTCATACCATTGCACGCGAAAGAGACGAGGTTCTTTATATATAGCTCAAATAATATAGCTCAAAGAAGAGTGAGCAAGCACACTGAACTGTAGTAAGATATCCCCCTACTAGATAAGAGAGAGGAGAAGGCCTTACTTTCTTACTTTATTTATTGATTTTTTTCTATAAAAGTCTGCATTCCAGGCTGAAGTAGCATTTGATATCGGTTAGAACTTTTCGGGTGCATTCTGACTTTTATGCGCAATCGTCCTCAACGTCCGGTTGTTTCGTTTTAGGAAAAAAGCTTAAAAACACATCTGTGTAGTGGTCTGATCCTCGGGCGTGGTTTAACTAATTTGAGATTTAAAACTTTGTTATGATCCTTACTCACAAAGAAGAATGTTCGACAACGCTCTCACTGCCTAATCTACACTCGCTTCTTCTCTTAATGGGTGCGGAAGTCTTATTCTTATTGGAAAGAAATATAAAACCTAGTCTATTAAGACCTGGTCACAAGTCATTCCTAGTAGCATTTGCGGGGTATCGATTATTTATCATAATATAATTTATAGCCCCACGGATTAGTCACGAATTTCTCCTATCGACTATGCCCTTATTTAATTTCTCATTTTAAGTCAGAAATTCCCGGATTTTGACTAATCTTTTCTAAGATAGGTGGCGTTCTTCGCCTCTAATGATCATCCCCAAGTAGAGCTCTAAAGTCTGGCTTTCTACCTTTAACTGATTGCTTTGACCTCTCTAGTCGTAGAATTAGAGAAGGATTCCCCCAAGCACTACTCTAATGCATTCCCGCAGTATACAGCTAGATATTAAGAAACTCTTCATCAGAGAATTAAATTCTCCCGTATGATTTGATTACACGTAAGAAGAAGTTTTCGTCTTCCCGCCCATTTCTTAATCTTAATTAAATCGGCTAAGGGTCATCGATCCCCATTCTATCTAGGTAGGGATGCTGTTATCCTAGTCTAGTCGTTCCCTATTAGTGCAATAAGAAAGAAATATAAGTCCAATCAATCGTCGGCTACTAGATATGAGGAGATGGCTAGACTTGCTATGTTAGAGTAGCTAGTAGACCTTTGTTGGTTGCTAGACTAACTAGCTGCTTTAATTGTAGCTTGATGTCTTAGAAGTAATAAGAGCTACTTGGGTTCCGTGTTAAATTGTTTTTTTGTTATGATGCTGGGTGTTCGGAGTTGGGCGTGAGGCAGCTTAAGAGTAGTAGTTAAGGGCAGCTCCTTCTCATGGTCTCGTTCTAATTCTAATAAAGTCCTAGTTTTAGTTAGAGGCTTTTTCTATAAGACGCGAAAAGTAGCTAAAGTTTACCGCATCCACTTTGGTTTGGGCGCAAGACCCGATTCCCGTTCCTGAACTCTTAAAAGTTTGAAATATAAGAAGACTTCAGCAGCATAAGAAATTTAATAGCAAGCTCGCTTAAGCATATAGAACGGTAACCGTAGTAGCAGCTACTTACAGAAGGATTTAAAAGAGCCCCAGAGTTCCCTACTGAGTTTCTTTCTTTGTTTTGGTTGGGAGAAAGAAGTCTCGTCGACTGGTAGAAAGAGAAAAGAATGACACGTCTTCGTCCCATATATGGGAAAAAGGGGAAAGAAAGAAGAAAAGAAGGCGGTTCCAATCGACGATGGAAAGGTAATAGTGGATGAAGTGTATGCTGGAAGCTGAACCAGAAGACGAAGCATTCGCTGATAGGGGAGTCTGTGATGGATAGAGACTAGTTTCTTATATTCTAGGGATCTTACCGTATTTGTCTAATGAACCCACCCTGCTTAAAGCTTTAAATAGGAAATGGGAAAGCACCAACGTAAAAAGGTTACATCTCGCATATAAAGTAAAAGTAAGGGGAGGAGAGCTTTATATATGTATATATGCGTATCATCCACCGTTTAACCTCTTCACAAATCGTAATATCCAGCGCAAAGAATAAAGAAAAAGAAAGGCTTATTGCATTCCCAAACCTAACCTAAGGGACTTGTTTCGAATGTTCAAATGACCAAAGGGTCGAGAAGAGCCGAGAGGGGAGCCAGTGGAACGGGTTAACTAGTTCCAATCAAAAGACCTCTTTTTCTAGATGCAGCTGCTTATCCAGCTACGACGGAGGAAACTGCAGCATCACTTCTGAGCCCGAAGACATAACAAGGATTCATAAGGGGGAGATTCCTACGAAGATGATCCAAAGAATGGGAATATTGCCGCGAGCCGTGCTCAACCGACCTTTGATCTTCCTCTTAGGATTGGGAAAGAAGAGAAAAGAAAGAAGAACAAAAAATAGACTGGATTCTACCCCCGCCTCCAGCATCAGATAATTAATAGAACAAGACAAAGATAAATATCTATTACAATAGTAGTCTAATATTTATTTCTTGTTTAAGGTACTGCGGTACTTACTTTAGCGCGAGGTAGCGGTATTTACACAATAACGGGAGGAAGCAGCTCCACCGGATCCACCAGATGGCGCAACCGAAACATCTGATCAAATGAAACCCTCCGCTTAAATCTCAGATGTAGCAGGCGTAGAAGTCCCGGTTGAGCCGATAGAGCCCGTATAACCCAGAGAATATGAACCATTCACATCCCAATATCATTAAAAATCATTAAAACTCACAAATATTCCCACGGTCTTGGTGATCTTGCAGCAGATGTCGATCAAGAGTGAGTATCCACCCTCCCTAAGTTGCTCTGGCTTTCTTTCCCTTCTTCCCCGCGGATCTTAGGGCTTTCCGTTTCTCTAGCGCTTTCTCCTAGCGTGATTTTCCGCTTGCATTTGCTAGCGTGCTTGCTTACAAATGAACTTGCTTAGCCTTTTCATAAGCTTGCTTCATCCTCTTATTATTATAAGGCCTATCTTTGCCTCTTAATCCTATCAAAAAAGCCATCTTTCTTGTGTTCTAATCTTAAGCTAGCTGGTCATATAGTCACGAATCTACGAATCCAATCAAAGATGATCTATGCGTCCTACACCCAGGAACCCCTCTGGTCAGTCACCCTTCCAATCTATTCAGGAGGAAGCCAGTCCACCTGGAAACAATTCCATACCATAGATTATCGTTAACAGCCGGCTCATCCTTCTCTTTCTTTTAAATTAAGCTTATTCTATTTTCCTCGTCCATTTCTGTCCTTTCTTGCAAAACTTGCTACTTCAATGCATTCTGCCCTAACATTATGATAAGAAATAGGTAAAGAATAATATGAAAGGGGTAACCGGGCCTATTTAAGATCGTCTGTGATTTTTTTACGAACCTTTCCCTTTTTTTCTTAGTTATAGCTTTTGGAACCTAAATTCTATAAGATAATTCAAATGAAGTAGAAAGCCGGACCGGCTCCCGATCCTAGCATACTAGACGACCATCCACTCGTTCATTCATTTAACTCGCTGCCCCCTGGAAGGGGAGATCCGTCCTCCGCCCGTGAAGTTTTTAAAACAAAAACATTGAATACACACTTGAAATGAAAGGCTCTTCTTGCTCCAAATTCCATTCACGCCTTTAATCATTTAATAGGTAGGTAAGTACCCTCCGCGCAAAACTATCCGTGGGAGACGACCCAAAGGGTCATATAAGCTCTCGCGGATAGTTCTTTCCGTACGAAACTGGTCAGCAGGAAGTCGTCCCATGATGCCCAACCAATTCTTCTTGATTTGATGGGCTTCGCGCCTTCCCTTTAGGAACAAGGTTACGCGACAACTGTTGGAATTTAAGATTAAGATTTCATTTTTTTTAAGCCGATATACGAGATATTAGTATTAATTTGACTGACAGTTAGGTATAGGCTTTACAATAAAGACTAATAAAGTCAGTCCAGCAAGCTCCCACCTTAGTCTGGAGATGGGGTTCAGTTTCTGAGAATTGGCTGAAGAAAGACCACAAATCCACTCTTCGCGCCCCTACTTTAATAATAACAATGAAATAGCACAGCTTATTAATAGGATTCAATCAGACTCTTAAGAATTTGATTTAGAAGTTCGGAAAAGAGTATTGAGATTAACAACAAAAGTCATAGAATCCACAGGAAAAGTGCACACCCAACAGAAGTAAGCTACCCCTTTTCTAATCTCGTTACGATTCTACTTTACCTTATATCGGTGGGGTCAGGAAAAGCATTCCTTTATTTAATTTAAGAGGGCTCAAAAACTCCGGATCCCTTCTCATATGGATGGGGCGACTTCTTTTACTGGCCGAGTTCTATCGATTGATGAGCCAGCCTGTCCACCTCTTCTCTCCTATCTCTTGCCTTGAAAGACTTCTCGTGCATTATATTATAATATAGTTAAGGAGCTGATACGTCAAGCCAATGCGACCCCTACGCACTTATACACCTAGTACATCCAATACATCTCACCGCGAGTAAGCTCCCTTGGGGAACGCGAGTATCCTGTTGTTGGAGAAGTCATTCTTGTTAGTCACGCGAATGCATATGAATAAGTTAACGCGGAACAGAGGTATTATCCCGTCAGACCCGTTATCTCTTCTAATTATAATAAGGACGTTGTTAATGAGAAAATCTAAAAATCTGTTTGCGCCCTATCTTCCGCATCCTCTGATAATGCGTCTGCCGTAGCTGTTGGCGTGTCAATGCTTCAAGTAAGTAAGGCGTCTTGTTTCGTATCAGAAAAATAAGTTAGATCTTATCATTTCTTTAGTAGAACAGGATTTACGTTGTTTTTTCCTCATGATAAAAAGTCATAAGAATCCTTTTCTTTTTCTTAGCTAGCTAAAATGGTTACTTGGTATTCAAAAAACATGGCTTGGCAGGCCCGTTTTATTCTTTTACGCTTACCATACTCCAGAATAAGGTAAGCGGCCCCTAGTTACATAAGTTCAGAGGGTATGAAATAGGCCGAATGCTAGTTCGGGGATACACAAGACTTAGGCGATAGGATTTAACTAGTTAGACTGTTCATAAATAGGAAAAAAGAATGCGTCCTTGTTGTTTACCACGCGAGAAGACTTTCTTTGCTCAACTTTAAGGTAAGGAAATTTCTTTACCAATGATAAGAATGCAAGTACCTCAAGTCTTAATGAAAAAAAGAGGAGGCTTTAGCAAGTTAGAAATAGACTAAGAAGGTAAAATTTCCACCCACTAGACCAAGATAAAAGTTTTACAGATGCACAAAGGTCAACTCATCTTGTTTTAAGTTATAGGGGTAACTCCACTAAAAAACCCGTAAAAGTATGTGTTGATTGCTCAACTACTAGAAAGATAGGATCTCAAATAATTGAGCACCACCAGTGGTGAGTGATAAGAATCCATTTGATCGGGGCAATCCCCGCCGAATAGGGAGCTGTGCTCTTGAACTACTACTAGATTTTAGAATGAACCTTACTAATATACCAGGGGGCGGATCCACGGATCGAGTCCGTCCGCGAGTGGGTAAGATGGAAGCGGCAAATAGGAAAAACTCGACTCAAGGCCCTCCTTTTATGGCGAACCCACTTCTTCCATAAGCAGCCCAGGGGAGCAGTAGCAAGGTAAGCTTTTACAAGGTCTATTGTAGCATCCTCTTACTCTTTATACTCGGTAAGATCTCACTAACGCTTGAGCCCACTAGCGCATCCTTATCACATTAGATGCCTTACTCATTTTGCCTATATATAAGTTGAGCTATAAAGGGACTCTTATCTACGAAAGCCTTTCTTTATAGTATAGAAATGCCCTTTTCCTTGAATTCATTTCTAAGTTTAAAAGTCAAGCTATAAATAAAAAAAGGCTTCTACTTGAGCGAGCTAGAAGACAATTGGAAATAAGAAGACTGGCGCACGAAGCTCTACTTTAGTTAACCGCACTAAAGACCCCGGGAAATGAGACCGCGATTGCTTATTCCACTGTTTGACGAAGTTTGATCGCCGAAAATATAGAAGTCTTTCCCCTCACTTTTCTAATCTATAATGGTATGGTAATGAGCAGGCACCACATACTAATGACAGGAACTGTGATGGACGACTGCATTTTCTTATGATTGAACCTGAACCTAAGTAACTTTGATTTCAGTTACTTCCGTTCGCCTTGTTGTAGAAATTATAGCAAGTGTTTGCATAAATGAGGGTTTAGCAGCGCTTGTTAGAGATTGGTGCGCTGAGAAGAGAGCGCCTATTATCTATTATAGATTTCTTGTGCTTAAAACTTCTTCTCTTTGTATATGAACTAGGGAATTGCCTTCCTCGGGGCAGGCGAATAGACTCTAGAAAGCCAAAAGCAAAATGAAATAAGACTAATTAAGTTCACGGTGGATGCAAGATAGATGGATCATTTACGAAAGGGATTTTTTTGAGAAGAACACACATGAGGAAGCTCGGTTTGACACTTACTGCTATTCTCTTAGTTCATATGTACTTTGCTTTGCTTAATTGCATTCTTTACCGGTACTCAACTACTGAGCACCCCCCCCTATACAGAAGAGAGATTTTACCCCTTTCCCTTGCTAGTTAAGCTATTGCATAATCTTTCACCAACTCTGGTAAGTTTTTCTTATACTTTACTATTGGTTGGCATGCATGGAATACTGGGGTCTATAATTCATTTTAAAATTCTCTTTCGCATACTGCTCGCGGCGTCGCCTTATATTTTTAAGAGGCAAAGGCCTTGTCTGTTATCTTGAAGAATACCCGCTAAGATCTACTATATCTACATCGCTTTCATCCGCCTTCCTTTACGCAATGCAATGCCACTAACTACTTCGATGTTGGGCTCGGATATACGGACATAGCATGAGCGCTCCTTATGTTTACCCACCTGACTTATTGACTTTATTATGCTCCTTCATACATATGACTTGGAGTACGAGTTCAACCAAATCAACGGTCCGTCAACTCAAAAGGTTTTAAAACAAATAACAAATAAAGGGATCGATCCTGTACCTGGATTTAACACAAATTTGAAATATATAAATATATATAGGGATAATGCAGGCTAGCTAAGCAGCATCTGACTCCAGTGAGAGCTTAGTCCCTTCTAATACAAGTACATCAAAAGTATAACAGCAGCAATATCACATGATAAGAATGAGGACTTCTCTTCCAGCATCAGAAACTTTTTCTCCGTCCGTCATGAGTGGACGTTTGCACACCCGTAACCCAGTTTTCCAGGGGTCTGGCGGGTCATTTTTCTACCTAGTCTTTTGACCCTGCTTAAAGCCCTAATTTTTTTAGAGATGGGTTGACTAGGTTCTTATAATCGCTTGCACCTTATAGATAGGACCGTACTCTAGCCAGCACTCTCTATCTTATTAGATTTAGTAATGCTTTTGTTGAAGTAATTCTAAGCGTTATTTTACTGCTGGAATGGGAAGTGGGAAGGACATTTTAACTTACTAGGCGAGAGCAAGAACTTCTCTTTAGTCCGGGAAGAAAGCAACCGAAGAATCTCAGTACTTTATGACAAAAGCGTAAGACGATTTTACATATTAATATTTTTGGGGGTCTCGAAAAATAGCGATTGCATTGATCTCATGTGAACTTCCTAGCTAGCCTTCTTAACTTGGCTTTCTTAACACAGGAGAGGGCTTTGTCCTAAATGCCATATTTAAGAGAGATTTCTCTTTTTTCTTTCTCTGCTTGATCACGTTGAGCGTGGCATTGGCTTTTTTTAATATAGGATATGGGTACGGCGGGCACGCCTTTAAACTTCTGTTGCCTCCAGCTGGCTGGACCTCATTCGGCGCGTAAAAACTTTGATAGGCAAGAGGTGCCTTAGTGCTTGGTGGTTTAGCAGCCATTGGGCACGCTTTTGGACGCTTCCATTCCCGCCTTCAGTCTCTGAAGCGAAATCAACGGGGCCGCCCTTGCTTCGATGATTGGACGAGAAGACGCGGAACACTTTCTATATCTTCGAGGTAGACTTTCTTCTTGATACATATGAGCATTCAGTCTTTCACCTCGAAAGGCGGCATTTGATCGAAACAGTACTAACCAAAAAGAAAAGATGATCCTATAACTCTTTCTTAGTAGTAAAAAGCTTGAGCGGACATCTCTATAACGGGTGTACCAATTAGGACACGACAGCTTTTTCCGTTTTTTGCATTTTAGCAGGAAACTTGGGAGCAAGGGAGCTTGCCTGGCTCACTTACTATATTTATTATAGATTTAATAAGAATTATATCTTGATCTTGGAAGTATGTATCCCGAACAATCTCGGCACTTTCTCGTAAATAAAAGAAAAGCACAAGATGGTTTGACATCTCGAAACTAGTACTTTTCAGGACGAAGGTAAGCTTATTATATACGCAAGATGCCAAATTCCAAAAACAAAGAAATCAAGCGCGATCCATCTATATGTCTACAGGTGCAAAAGCAGAGCACTATCAGATGGCGCTTTAGGCGAGTAAACCTAAAAAAAAATGCCTTGAGGAAAAGTGGGAATGTATTTATGAAGCTTCCAGCGAATGTATCTTCTTTGCTCCTCGTCTTTAACGGCTTCGCTCCTCTATACCATGCGGATACCCTTATCTTTCTCGAACAATCCGAACTAAAACAATTAAAATCAAGGCTAAAGGCTGTCGATCAATGGGAAGCAACCTCCCAACCAAAGCATGGATCACAGATTGCTTCATTCTTTTTTTTTCCGGAAATTCCTTGTGAGTCGTGCCAAATCCTTTCTTTTTTCGTTGCTCTTTGTACGATCAAAGTTGAACAAAGCATTGGCCTTTTACTTTTATTCAGGCTTTGTCGATTAATTAATTTACATAACAAAAAACGAAAACAAATATAATGGAACACAGAGCTTCCTAATTTACTATGAGTTTCCCGGTTAATTGGCACAGTGGTACTCGAACAAAACGAGGGTGGTAAACCGGCTCGTTACATTAACAGCCCGCTCTTAGCTTCCTATCTCGCCAGCAACTGCTTCGAATTCCACTGCTCAAAGCACTGCGGCTCCTTCTGCTTCCCGCCAATGCCAACGCCCTTCGTCCCTCTTATTATTTAAAAGGGATGTATAACCCTCATTTAAGAGGATTATGGCCCCGGTGAATGAAGTAGGATAGGTGCCACGTAAACAAGGTTGGGGAAGAAGATAGAGTCTTCTAAAGAGAGGAAAGAGGTATGTCAATGAGCAGCCCCTCTTATTCACCTTCATAGTCCACCCGCTCACTCAGGAAGCCAAGAAGAAAGGCGGTCAATCAAAGACGCTCTTTGTGCTCCACCCAAAGCCATCTACAGCAAGAGATTAGGTGTTACGATCAGACTTTCGTGAATAAAGAAAATCAAAAAGCGCATTAAGGATGTTTGCGGTCGGCCCACCTGTCCTGGGGGTGAGAAGGGAATCGTTCTATGAAAATACTAGTTCCTTTATCGGAAAAGCAAAGTTTCATTTGATACCGGTTTTAGGACATTCTCGATGCTTTCCTGTCCTTACAGCTTCGCGCCGCAACTTCCTTTTCCGACTAGAAAAAGCTGGATTCGATGTCTTGTGTTATCCAAAGAAAAGATATTATGGCCGCTTTTCCTGCTGCATGCATAATTAAGACCAGCCCTCAGCTGAGATTTCCACGTAAAGGGTCACGACGAGGATCCGATCTCCCCGGTCAATAAAATAATAAGTAAATACGCTTTAGAACGCAGATCGATGCGAACGAGCATAGGTTACGCTCCGGAGCAAGGAAAGGGGAAATAGAATGAGCATAGCTTCCTTCTTTCCTGTTGGTGGGAAAGGAGTCTGTCTGGCGGTCACATTCACAAGTTTTCGGATGGGAAAGCTGCGTCGCAAGCACAGGAATGCGAGTTGGCTGTTCGAGAAAGAAAGGAGGGAAATAATGAACCAAATAAGTATATTATATATAGAAGCAATCTATGGGAGAAATGTCCCTTTCAAAAAGAAGATTCCCCGAGGACCAATCCTTTGTTTGCTTTTATGATAAAATATTGACTACACTGGCAAGTGAGCTCTCTCCTTATTTAACGTATTTAATATATTTATTTTGATCCGCTGAATGCAGTGAGCGATGAGCCTTTGATGGTAGAGTGAGGATAAGGAAAGAAAGTTAACCACCCATACCTACGATCTCTGCTGCGATCCAGACCTATCATGAGGTGCAGCTTAACGTAAAAGCATAGAAGAGAGATCATTCCTCTAGTTCCTGGGGTTCATGAGTGCACTCGTCCAATTATAAAGTTTGAATCTTATGTATGAGAGATCATACGAGACGAGATTGGGGAGGTCGAACGGGCTAGCTCTATTTAAGAAGCAAAGCCACCGGCGCATAAGCACGATCCTATATATATATTATTTCCCATCATGATGATCGTCTATCTTAGTATAAGGCTTTACCCAATGCATCATCAGCAGCAGGAGAAGAATTATCCCGCGTGTCGCTGGGTATATAGAAGGAGCGGACCTAATAGAAGCATCAGTAGTAGACTATCCTGTCTAAGAATTAGAGAAGATAGTTATGTGAACCACGATAGTGGTATATTGAATTTCATCCCTGTACTGTAGACTTCTGCTTTCTTTTTCTTGAACTTGAATCCGTAGGAGATTGCTAAGAAATCAAATAAAGAATATATTGAAAAAAGCAGAACTTAACTACGCTATCAAGCGAACGGGCTTTACTATATGTAATGTGGTTGGAATGCCATAACGTCCGCGGTAAAGAAGACTTACTTACCACAAGTGAGCTAAGTAGCTGTTATCTTGTTGTTATAAATAT
Source organism: Silene undulata (assembly GCA_036897945.1). Classification (NCBI taxonomy): domain Eukaryota; kingdom Viridiplantae; phylum Streptophyta; class Magnoliopsida; order Caryophyllales; family Caryophyllaceae; genus Silene; species Silene undulata. The sequence continues at coordinate 65,509 of JAYMSE010000036.1, read as the reverse complement.
AGGGGGGAGTTAGCTGTCAGCGGCGAGAATGATAAAAGAGTAGCGCAGCCTATCTCTTGCTCCTAAATAAGCCGTATTCGTGTTAAGGGGATTTAGTTTATCTTTTTAGGACTCGATCGCTAGCGAGCGAAGGAAGCGAACATCGAAGTCCACACTCGGTCCCGCACTTCACTTCGTTGGTGAGGCATTGAGTTTATATCCTGAAAGAGGATTTCTTTATCTTTAAACCTCGGAATGCATATCAGGATTGAGTGGATTGGATGGATGGGTCGGGCTAGTATGAATCCTAGCTTTCGACTATTGATCAAACTATGCTTTTGACCATTCCTTTGACTCCACTCTAGGACTACTTGTTACAGTTGACCGCATTCGCCGACGAAGAAGCCGCAGGCCAGACGGGGAAGCTTACTTAGCATGAGGGTGATCGTGGGAATGAATCTAGGGATTTTGACAATTTTGACAGTAGAATCTTTGCTTTACCAAAAATAAGGGGCAGACCCGTACAGAATTTTCTAATGTGCATTAGCCCGCCTATTCTTGATTTGAGATTATAGGCCGGCCCACTTCGCCTGCCACCTGCACCTTCTTCAACTCTGTCTTGCTATTTTTTTGGAGAATCAAGAAACGAAGCTCCCTTTGGTTGATACCTCGCATGCTGCTTGATGACAAGCTTTACTCTCTCGTAACTAGGAAAACCTTTGCTTCCTCAACTAGAAGACAGAGTTCAAAAAAAAGAGCGTTCGCCCCCCCCACTCTCATTATAATGAGTTTGCCAAAGCCCCTGCAATAGGAAAAAATTCTTTTCAAGGGATACCCATCTCAATCGATCTCGTACTCGCAATTGGATGATTCCCAATTCTATCTTGGACAGCTCTTTTAACCCTTAGTAAGGATTCTATGAGAAAAACTAACTGCTTTGCGAGGAACGAAGCTAAACGAAAAGTTTCATGGCAATTTAAGTATGTGAATTTGACTTTGGCTCAGGATTGTAAAAGAGTCAAATCAAAGCAGATTGCCATGCTAAGTCCCACAGGTATGATGTCCCGGCCCTCGAAAGAGAATCAGCGGGAAGAGTGAAATTTTGTTAGAACACGGCGAGATTAAAAATGCAGGCCCGAAAGCCTTCTTTCTTTATTGAATTTATTTTAGTACCTCTTTGTTTTAAGTTGAAGAGTCTCTTTATTAAGCTGGGACTTGGAGTCAGATTGAACTAGACCTTCGAGCTACTGTGGACCCGAGTAAATGCTTACCTTCCCGTAAGCCAAGGCGCTTTAATTGCTACGTCTAGATCAGAGCTTTCAGAGTAAAAAGTAGCCGGTTTGGGTTGGAATTCCCTTGGTCGGCTTAAAAGCTTGGCTTGGAGTTAACATAAAACCTAGACTGCCCCTTTTTATATTACAAAGAAGTAATCCTGCTTTGTAATGGGCGAAGGAAGAAAGAATTCCTTTAACTCTGCGTTTCGAAGAAAGGCCTTAACCGCGCCTAATTAATAGGTTCGGAGAGGAAAGTCAGCTTCGCTTTCCTTGTCTTGTGGTACCGTTTAAAGGAATCATCAACGGTTGGGCAGCTAAGTGTTAACAAGGGTCCCCATTTATCAAAAATAGTGATATTGGCTTGTCTATGTCTGGCAAGCAAAATCCTCGAGAAAAACGAGACTTTCCCCCTTTTCAATCAAAGGATTTCGCTCGAAGCACACTAAAGCTTATGGGGGAGTAAAAAGTTTGGGGTCCTTTTCAGTTAAGTAAGTACGGCCTGCCAGTCTTCTATTAAGCCCTACAACAAATCAAATAAAGCTTATGTTCCGAAAGAGTTTTTTACTGGAGCAGCTAAAGGGTATGTGTCTTCAATTCCCGCTATGCCTCATCCTCCTATCTTTATGCTAATAGCAGGAAAGACTTGACTAGATATTTATCAACGGCAGATGGTAAAGCAGACTGCCAAGTTCCCATAAGCTGCGAACAACGTACCTAAGTTATATCGCTTCTACTCCTTCTGGAAAGAAACCTGTCTTCGGTAATGAAAATGAAGTGCTCATAATGATACTTCAAAGGGCTTTCCTTTTTTAGATACACGGGCTGGCTTTCAAAGCTAAAAGGCAAATAAAAGAGTGAAAATCAGAATTTTATGTGAAACCTTACTTCACTGCGGACTTCGATAGAGCACGGGAAAGAGATTTTCAAACTAGTAGTCGATACAGAAGCGTAGTCTTCCAAGCAATCGAAACGGGATTTTGGTTTCGGTTCTAAAGTCAAATCACGCAACATCATGCGAGTGTATATGTGCTGTTGGTTGGGAGCGAAAGAAGCGTGTGAAATGGACGTTGCAAGTTGGACATCAGCACACTAGCCGGATACCACATCACATGTGATCTATCTTTCTTTCCCCGCTCGAACCCAAAAGAAAGATACTCGTGCACAAAACGATTCGCGCTCATTGATGACTGAAAACGAAAGATATTCCTTGGTTGATGAGCCTCTGTTGCCGCGAAATCGAGCTAGCTAAGAGTGCCCATTTTTTCAACTTTCTCCAACTCGACTCTTTTCGAACATGACTTTTCCTTCCAGCGAGGGTTTTGAGGTACGAATTTTCTGTACTGATTTGAACAAATCAGATGTAAGGGTTTCGTGAAACTGGCCTTTTGACGTTTGAATTTACCAAAAGTAGCAAGAAAAGTGAGCTGTAACCATCCTCTCCTATACATACAGCAAGCGCACTTTCCTCTATAAATTTTTCCTTCTCTATTTGCAACTCTATTCTTCTCTTCTATAGTAAACTAAAGGCCAGAAATCAGGCAAGTAGGTCGAGTGTACCCACGAAGGCGTTCTCACCGATCTGAGGTTCGAAAGCTCGTATTATCAAAAGCGATTCATAAAAGCAATAAAAAAGAGGACCTGTTCGTTTGTATTGTCACAGCCCAGAGACCCTCTGTGATCCATGGATCTCTGCTTGTGAAACCTGATCCAAGAGCAAGCTATTATAATAGCATGAGGGATCCCACCAGGCTCGCTCTCTCATCTTTTTCAGTCGAGTTTCTTTCTTTATTCTGCTCCTTTTAGTCGAGTTCAACCGGCTCATATTCATTCGAGCCTGCTTTCGCACCCTCTTCTCCCATAAGCAATTACTTTCGGGTGTGATTCACCGAATCGACATACTCTTTACTGAGATCCTACTGAGAAGCCTAAAGATGCAAGTGGTTAGTGCCAAGTGAGCCAATGAGATGACTTAGCAGCTTTTTCCTCTTGATGGATCGTTCGCTTTTTTCCAGTACGAATTTATATTTTGCGAGTATCATGATAAGATAAAAATATGAAAAGAGCTTCACATGCAAGCTTGATAACAGGTTCTTATGCTTAGAAGGGATTCCTTTTTTGTATGGATATTGCGCTAGTGAGATCAAGAAAGAGAGACCACGGGATCCCCTGCTAGTTATTAGTTTTCTTGGTTAGCGGCATTTTCAGGGATTTGATCCGGAGTAGCAGTAGGCCGATCTGAAACAAGACGGGGATTTCTTGATGCTCTTCTCACCCTTTCGGAGAAGAGGGGAAATAGTAAGTGGTCCAGCTTGCGCCCAAAGCGCTTTCTTTTCCTACAGCTAGTAGGCGGCATAAGCATTGCATGCAAGAGCAAGAGTGCACAAAGTAGTACCTCAGGAATATGCATGCTCACTTCATCTTAGGCTCTTGAAAAAAAAAGTACGAGATAGCACCCAAGAAACTCTATGCTTTTGACGTTATTGTAATCAATGCTTTGTATACCTAGTTGTTGGCTAAGCCAGGGCGTCAGCCAAAATACAAAGTAAGATCCGGGAGAATACCCTAAGCGTAAATTGCAAAATTTAATTCTTTTATTTATTTTAATCAAGGCAAAAATATGTAAAAAGACTAGTAAGCTGTTGCATCTCCCGCTTAACTTAAGAAAGCTTTAAGTGGAAAGAAAGCAAGGGTTTTTGAAAGCGAGTAAAGGTCCCCAAGGGATAATGAGAATAAGAAGGGGAGGAGCTCTTATAGGCACGTATTAAGGGGGTAGAAGTTGGCTAAAACTAAGTTGACAACTGACTCTGATTTTACAGTCTAGGGAGTCCGGTAAAAACGAGACAAAAGGGTCTATTATCTTTTTTATTAAAATAACAGCTGCAGCAGCTGCATTGAACAAGTAAGCATCTCTTCTTCATATGTAGTGGACAACTTTGGCGCTTTCGTCCGCTCCCGCCGATTCCTCGGGAACCCATATCCTTAAGACATTCAAGCGCATTATTATAGAATGCTAAGTCTATTCAATATTAAATATTCATATTAAAGCCAATAGGGCCGCTCGAATCGGAGAAAAAGTCTACCTTATTTACAGAAAGGGGGTTGCAGTAGAGCCTTATCTACTATAACAGTATCTTAATCTTAGCGTGCAAGTGTCATAACTGAAGAGTATGCTTTCCAAGTGTCGTTGCTAGTCCACGTTACTAGCACGGGAGCAAAGAATAGAGAAATCCTCTTCTCACTACCGCTCGAGTTCTTTCGGATCTTTTTATTAGGTGACATGAGTAGGATACTGGCCACGCTTCATTTCTCGTGTGAAACATGCGCATCAGTGGTTTATCTTTAAAGCTTGAGGACAAGTCCTGCTTACGATTCTTTTTTGGTCTCTTCGAAACGAGGCTTCCTCCTAGTCAGCAAAAGCCCTTCCTGAAGCATCTCTTTCTACGGATTCGCATTCCCACGTGCTCGACTAAGGGAGTATGGGGCGCTGATGGTGGAAGAAGACTGCTTTCCCGATCTTATTTTAGAGCTTTCTTTGTTCACATTCACAAATGAAACGAGCGCACCTGTCGTTTGCGATAAAGAAAAGATAGAGGAAAAGTCTTTTGCCGATCCTAGCCTCACTTCTCTTCTCACGTCAAGCAAAAGATGAGGGCATAGCTTTCTGCGGGTAGGTCTTACCCTTGTAAACTGCGGACTTCGCACTAATGTGAATGCATCACAAACTACATTATGTTTTCTCCACGATATACAGTCCAATGATCGTCCGGAGACATTTCCACCGCTGACCGTCTTCGTACCTCGGATTCTTCCTCGGGAAGATGGGTCGGTTGTTAAAACAGCGGGTTAGGCTTCGATTCAAATGGAAAAAAGAAGCACTGGGTATAGCGGAGCAGAATTCCTTTCTTGTCAAGCTTGGCCTAGATTTCGTGGTCTAATCTTTACCACGAGATAGATTTAGCAAAATAAGATGAAATCATAAGACATTTTTTAATAAAGTTTGGGCGTAACAAAGACTAGGCCTTAGGTTGCATTCGAGCGAGCTAAATGAATGGGTATGCTTTTGAAGTTACCCATTTTGTTTTGCAAGAGCCTCTCTCGAAACGGGACGGCATTGTCACTCAAGATTCTCATTCTTTTTTGATCTCATAACGGGCTTGTCACAGGCGTTGTATTATAGACTGTGCACGTATTTCCTGGGGATAGGCTCCTTTACTTTTACTTTGTATTTTGATAATTTTTTTCTCAGGAATTGATCTCATATATATAAGAAAAAAGATAAGTGAAAGTCTCGCTTATGCTTCTGCCAGATCTATTGCTGCTCTTTCTAATGTATTTGTATAAGTGATGAAGTGCTTTTCTTCTAAAGCCACATCAGAGGAAGGAATCTCTTAAGGAGTTTGCGCTTACCCGATCTATGATCTCATAGGTAGGTGGCTCTCCCCAATTAAGTTCTTTCTTTTTCATCGAGAAAAAAAATACCATTGATCGAGCGCGAAGAAGGTCCCTTTAGCGAAAGGCTTTGAATTTTCCTTTCTGGTATGGATGAAAGCAAAACTTTCATCCATGGAGGCGGGTGAGAGATGAGAGATAAAGAAGGTAGAGTTTTAACCATACAGCAATTACGAGATCCTGGATCGAACCGTAAATAAGGATCAATTCAATACCTGGTACGTGTAGGAGCTTTCCAATCTAAGAATGTTATTAGGCGAGCAGACTGTTAGCACTTATACTTCTTAAAGTGTGGTTTCAAGTGCACAGGCTAAAGGGACCTAAAGACCGGGCGGGCCATTTTTTTTATTCTGAGGTAAAGCCTAGTCTTCATAATCTCCTAATTATTCTCCTTGCCTATCTTTGCTGGGTCCGGGCACTCACATCCCATCCCATACTAGGGGAGGCTCTGAGCATAGGAATCTAATCTACCCGACTGTCCTTCTCTTTTCCATCTCCGGAAGCGGGCGTACGTGGCGAGTATATCAGCCTTTACTTATTACCGCTTTTTCTGGGTTTTCAGTAAAGAAAGACTCCCAACCAAGCAAGTAAGTTTCGTCCCTATATTATAAAGGCACTGCACGCGCACCCTTAATAAGGGGAATTTCAAAACCACTATCCAACATTCATTCTACTTTATGGCGCGTCAGGGATTCATTGACCCTAATGGCCCATTTCCGGATTGAGTAGTACGGGACCAAATCTTTCCCAATCTTAGTAATTAACAAGGTATTAGGAGTGCTCAAGGAATGAGAATGAGAAAGGGTAAAGTCTTCCTTAGTGATTAGGTCAAAATACGCTTGCTTGGGCGGCAGGCAGCCCTTTATATAAGAGAATTTAATTAAGGATAAGCATACCTTGAGCCGGGCTCAAATTCCCCGCTTTATTTGATAAAATTTCATTACCAATTCAATCATATGATTAGACTGATGGTAAGTGGATAAGTATAAGAAAGCTTTTTAGCAATCAAATAAAAGGGCCCCGCACCCAGGCTTTCATTATAGCGCCTTTTGCGATTAATCGCTAAAATATGGATTTCTCTATTATAAAAGAATAGGATTCTACATAAATTGTGGGAATTGCGAAGCAAAGTAACCAAGTTCGGCCTCTATCTTCGACCTCCGGGGATAGAACTTCTTTCCTAACAAACCCAATCTCGTCCTATTCCTAAAAGGTCCTCCTTTCAATTGTGCCAGAATGCGTGTGTTCATATGTACTGAGTTGTGCCCTTTTATACTATCAAGCAAAGGAATTTCTAAATATCAGACGGGAGATCTACCAAATGATAAGATTTGTCAGAAAGAGACTCTAGCTAAGCCATCCTCTTTCTGTTGGTGCGGCTACTAGTCTAGTGAACTTCGTGGATTAATTGAGAGCATCTCGCCCTATTTGGGCTGAATGGGTTTGATTTTCCTTCACTTGTTGAAGATTTGCTGGCTTAGCTAGGCTAGTGAACTGAGGGTAGCAGCTGATTAATCTACTTACTGCTAGCTAATATGTAGCCGTATATGTCCCCGTGTAATTTATGAGCTTGCGGATGCCCGTGGGCTTTCCCTTACCTTACAATAGCAAGTGTATTTGTGAAAGAAGGCGCGTCTAACGCGAGGCACTCTATCCCATAGGTAGCCCTCCTGGTCTTGAGCGCTACTTCGCTTTCCCATTTAACTTCGGGTGTTTGCCCTGGGGCAGATGTATTAACGGGATTGGTTGAAGCTTCCTTTGCGTGACCTGGCGAGCAGGGCACTTGATAGCGAATTTGGTCTTAAAGGCCTAACCGTAGCTCTTGGAATAGGCCATGGAACCCTTTCTCCTACTTATTCTCGATCTGAAAGACTTACTAGCTTAGTAAGCAATCCTGGTTTTGATAGACGAAAAGTATGAGGTTTTTGCTTTTAAGGATTGATTGCGCGGAACGGGTATGCGCATGGATGGATTTTCATTCAAGAGAAGAATGCGGCTTTACCCCGAACCGGCCTACCTTTTGAATAAAAGAGTAAGACTTGTTGTATGAGTAAACCCTTGAGATTAGGCGCCTTGCTTGCCCATAAATAAGAGGCTCTTTCTCGGGAAATTCTACATGAAAGCAGCGACTCTCTTTTATAATTAGAAGAGAATTAGAACAGCTGGACTTAAGAAAAAAATCTCAACTGACAACGCAAACCAACCGCATAATGTGAAACTAGCTAAATGAAAATAAAGGTCTTAGACAAAGACTATGGGAATTCCCTAGACTGGGTAAAGAAGTAAGGTAAAGAGGGCTCAACACCACCGGCAACAGATTATACTTCTTATGCAATGTGATTTAAGACTTTACACCGGATGATCAACCTAAGGGGAGTAGGGGGCTTCTTATCATGCACGGTCATCACAAGGGGACGACCCGGAGAATAGTCAGTCGAGCCAAGTCTCTTTTCTCTGATCGAGCACATTCTGCTCTTAGAGTCTTTTAGTACATGAATTACAAAAGCCTTTTTGTTTGTCTTGCGTTGTCATCTTTCATTTCAAGGAGAAGACTATCCAGTCATCAGGGAAGCCAGTCCTCCCACTCCCAGCGAGAGTGAAACGAAAGCGTGGTCTTGTTAGAGAAGCCCGCGCCCATCCTAAACAACGGTTTCCTAAGAATTTTTATTCAAAAAGCGCTTAAGCAAAGCAAGCTCAATTTGCCAGGAGAGAAGGTGAGGCTAGAAAGTGTGAATCTAAAACCGAATCCCAAGCCTGAAGTTCCCGAGCTATCGATCCTCTTTATTTAAGATTCCGAGCCCCATTTAGAAAGATCAGAAAATCTTACGTCTTTTATTCAAAATTTATGTTAAGGCGGGTCGAGGAAGAAAGATTGGAACCCAACCCTATAGGATTGAACTAGAGTCTTCTCTTTCTTGAGCACTAGGGATTCTTGCTTGGTCACTAAGGTGCGCGCTAAAGCGTGGCTGCTTTCCTTTTACAAATATCTTAATTCTAAGAGGAAATGAGTTGAATTTGCCTTAGGCGATCTCGGTCAATATCGGTAGAATAGGTCCGATTCTAGCTCAATCTCAGAATTCATTTGTTAAATCCTAATAAGAATCTTATAATATCGTGAAATTTAAAGTAAATTACTAGGATATTTCCTCAGCAACTGGTAAGCCCTTTGGTAGTATACCGGGTGCCGCCGAGAGTTGCCTTCTTGGCCCATATTGCATCGGACCACCAATTTCAGAAGAAAAGGAAATTCAATCAACCAATAGCCTTGGAAAGAGAGACTTCCGCTCTGTCTTTTGAAGATGGCTGTGATACGGGATCTCTAGGCGGAGTACTCTGGCAAAAGCAAGCCGGTAAACTAGAGTCTAAGAAAAGGTGAAAAACTGTTCGAAAGTGACCGGCAACAAGGAAGATTCCGCTCATCCCAAATGTATACGAAAGCGCCGCACCACTAATCCGAAGGATTCCTCTGGGAGTTTCTATCTCATTTTCATGATATTCTCAAAGTTCATCAAATCATGTGAGCCCGATTCAGATAGGAAAGAAATTCATAGATTCATAATCAAAAGAGGTAGAATCGTATCAATCTCGCTCGAGTCTTTATATATATTATAAGAGAATAAGGAAAGAATAAGAAAGAAGCCCCAAGAAACTGCTGTTTGTAACGTGCTTCCAAAGCCAAGCTACCCATCGCGTCTTTGGTCTTAAGATTTTTCTTTCGAGTGGGATGGGATCAAAGAAACAAAAAAGCAGACAATGACAGAGCCTCGAGTGCTAGATTGATCGACGTCCGAATCCGAGGAGGGCCCCATATTTTAATTCAGCCATAGGAAAGGGATCTCGTAAGAAAGCAATGGATGAATCTTGTCTAAGTTCAGCTTGTCGTAGGAAAGTAGTCAGACTCCTATTCCATTCCTTCAGAAGTAGAAGCAGTTGAGTTTAACTTTAATGAGTCAGGTGCAGGAGGAGCTAGTGGTGAGACACAGGTTCAACCTCTTCTACTGCTACAATTACAAGAAATAAAAAGACGCCCCTTTGGACAAAATCTTCCTAATAGTCCTTTCTCTATATATGAGTCTCGAAGTCTTTTTATGTCTTTCTTGCGAGCGATCGCCGGGGCAAGGAACGGCTGTAATAATATAATTAGAAATAGATACTACAGTCAAAGCGCTTTCTCATAGAGATCTTGTGTGAACCGCCATTTATTGTATTTGAGATTACTCTTTTTTTTTTTTGTGGCCATCCCCTGTAGATGATAAGTTCTCCCCTATTTTTCCAATTCAGTTAAAAAAAGACTTCTAGAGGGAATCAAATTATAAGAGTCTTGTCGCGCATGAATGGAATGAAAATCCTCGGCCTCATTAAAAAGGCCCCGCTTTGTGACCTTCTTTGATATATATTTAAATCTTTCTCGGGTGTTACCGATCAGACGAGGGGAATGAAGACTGTTGTTTACCAATATTGATGACTACGCCCGTTCAATATTACAAATCTATAAAATGTTGGATGCTCGGATAGAGAGTTGAACACATGGAGGGGGCTGCCCTATTACTATAGTAGGGCACAAAGGATGATTCCAATAAAAGAAGAATTAGTCACCTTTTTATTCTAATGGGCGATTTTCACTTCCTTTACGGCAAATCTTTCTTGTTTTCGTTGGCTATTCGCTTGCAATGCACTGTTCTTTGACTCTTCTATTGCTCGTGCCATAGTTCTATTGTTTAGATATTCCCTCGGTAATCGTGAGTCGAACTAATCTCGCAACCCTGTGAATGGAGCTACTTACTTTTTCTTCCACAGTTCCGCAGTAAACCTTGGGTTGAGTAATCGTCACTTTCTTGTTACCTTCCGATCCCCTGTTTGGGCCATGGCTTTTGATTTCCTGCTTAGCCACTTGAGTTAAAAAAAAAAGAAGATCAGAGCGCCTATATTTTCTTTGATAGTATCGTAATTCGTTGACCCAAAGCAAAACTCTTACTAGACAAGAGCATTAAAGATCAAACCATCTCCCGCTGTTGCCGAGGCTGCTTCAATCTTCAAAACTTCAAAAGCAGTAGAGTAAGTAAGATATCGCGAATTCTCGGTACCCGAAGGAATCTTTAACTACATTTCCTTTCCCTCCTTGCACAAAAGTCCTATTCAAACTGATGACTTGTTCAGGTTTACTTCACGATCACACGAGGAAGGATCCGCTTCTTCTAAAATAAAAAAAAAAAAACATCGGGTTTGATTTGGTTGGATAACATTCCTTCTTTGCTTGTTTGGTTAGGATATCGCGATCTTCTTTTGTTTATGATATATAAAGCTATTAATAATATAGAGACGATTCTTTAATCTTTAATAAAACTCGTAACGGATTGAGAAGACTTAATTACTAAGATACACGCTTGTGAAAAGAAAGCACGTATATAAAGGAAAGTTCTTATCGTAGACAGGTTATAAACTGAAACCGGCTTTGCTTAGTACGGGAAATACCTCTGTTAGCTGATACGTTGACGAACCGGGCTTCTTACCCTATAATATAATATAAAAGTCACTTCTTCTTATGACTCTAAATCCGGTGAATTTAAAGCAACGGCTGGTGAAGCGGGTGCTACTGACGAAAGTAGTCTTTACCTATAACTAGAAGAATGAAATCTGAGATGAGGCCTTTTCTTATTTGGGCAAGGACAAGGTGCACGATCAGTTAAAGTATTGGGCTGAGGCTGAGGTCTCTCGCCGGGTGTGAGAGATAGAAAGAGATTCTAGCTCACTCGTTCAGCTAAGGAAGCATACTGACCTTAGCGAAATTGAGATAAAGTTTATAATCCCGCTACCTATCCAGGAGAAATAAAAAAGGGAATTGTGGTCTCCCTTTTATAATATAAGTAGTGAATTTCATCTTATTTACAGCTATGCTTGGGAGGAACTTCTTCGGTAAAAGCCTGAGTTCGGATCCTTGCCCCGCGTTTAGTCTTTATAGAATAGTTTCAGTCGACCATGTTCTTAATGGTTGGATCTTTCATCACCGACCAACGTGGAAAGCCATGCTTCTTCCGTGCCTGATGTCTGACCCGAGCCCACTTCTTGCTTGAAAGCTTTAAAACCGCCTTATTGATTGAACCTTTTGGAATAGTCAGTCTTGCTCCGAACTTTATCTGACCCTGGCAACGAGATTGAGTTACGGGCAGCTAAGTTGGTTATGATTCCACTTTTGAAATTACTAAGAAAGATGCAAAAAAGAGAAATCGCGGGGAAAAGCCTAAGAAAATAGGACAACTATGAAGGCATAGGTAACCGGATCTTTCTGGGCTTTGGCTACCTTAGGCGATTTCCAGTGGATTTAATCAGCTATGCATTAAAAAAGATATCAGCGCTAGCCAGAAGGATATTTGAAAAGGAAAGCAGTCCATATGGAAAGGAGGTTTTTCGCGTTAGCCGTTAGAGTCATAGCTACAATAATTACAGGCGGATCCTTCCTGGCACATCGAACTCTCATCTATAAACCTCTACCTGCTCCGCTATACCATAAAAAGGCATGCATAAAGTAAAACTGGTTAAGCTAAGATCTCGTACCTAATTCTATAAAGGGAAGAAAGTGACTCCCTTCTGCCCCTCACGTACGCTACGGCGTCAACCCTTATTTCTTGTGAATTGGCTGGCCCAGTTTCTCCTCGACCACGATCCGTGGTACTTCCTTGGCTCTTACTGTCTCGTTTGCATTCGTCACTTAATAAAGAAGTTTAACCCGGGCAACCTTTGGTAGCGCATTAGTAAAGAGGTAAGTCACAGCCTACTCTCAAAGCTCAAGCGGCGCGTGCTGTAATATCTCGAGCCTCACACCAGTCATTCCTTTCTTTTTACTCGCCATAATACAGAGTAAGCTTCCGCGGATGTCTCTGACTAAAGTAATCCGCGTTCGACATTTGTCTAATGTAATGGTCGGTCCTGCAAGGAGCCTTCTTCTCCTTCTTTGAGGGGATCTCTTTCCTATAAGAATAATGAAGTCTCAGTGCTAGAAGTAAACGCTTGTGTGATAAAACCTAGACGTGTCACGTAGGCTCTTTGTTTGGACTCAACCGTCAGCGCGATCTAGTTCCGCTCCCTTTCCTTTTGTTGAACATTTCCGTTCCTCTTCACTATTGCTCCATCTCTTCGAAGGATAGGCGTCCTTATTAGAATAGGGCTTTAATTTCTTAAAAGCTCGCTTCTCCACTTACGTACACTCGCTCTTTGAGTAGAGGCACAAAGGTGCTCAAACGATAGTGAAGAAAGAGCGCGCTAACCATTTCCTATTTCAACTTCAGTAGTTCATGCCAAAGATGGCCTCAAGTCAAGGGCCCGTTCCTCAGATAGAGCAACGGCTGCTTTTACGGATCCAGCATAAAAAATGTTGTGAGGTCCCACATGCTATCTATCCGTTTCAAGAAATTTCGGGTATTTCAAAAAAGTTTGAACATGACCTCTGGAAACATAACTACAGGTAAGTGCACTAGACAAGACAGATAGATAGGCGCTCAGGTCGAAGATGCACATGAAAGAGAAGCTTCTGCTGCTGTTGATGATTGAAGAGGGGTTGGTGGGAAAGAAAGAAGGAAGTCAAATCCTCAATCTTTGATTAGGACGGTGAGTTACCATTTTTCTAAACCCTTTTTTTATGTATGCTGAGGTCAGCGAAATAACGGAGCTAATATCGGCACTCTTTTTAGATATTTTGAGGAAAAAAAGCTGATCCAGATGAGGTAGTTCTACCACCAAAAGATGCAGTTGAAACTTTAGCTGATGAGTAGACAAGACAGGTCCCATTATATATAATAGAAGAACTTGACTCTATCTGCTGCCCAATGATAAAGGACCCGTCCTGCTTTAAAGCTTGAAACAGGAAAAAATCGTATCACACAAAACAAAAGGATTTCAGTTTAAATCCCCTCTCTTCGAAGAAGCTTACAAGAGCTGTTAGGGCAAAGAGGCAAAGAAGTGAAGTGCGCTTTCTGATTTCGCAAAAACTAATTTTTATGAATTGTTCATAGGAACAAGCGTTAGACGAGAAGTGTGCCCTTCTCCTAGTGTTAAAGCCTCCTTTCATAAGTTCGTAATGGTATGACCTTCATTGAGCGCTATCCTCTCCCGTTCATGAAGAAACCCCCTCTTTCTGTTGTAAAGAAAGAGTTGAAAGGTCATTCAAGGAAGCAAGACCGTGCTACAAATTATTCTGATCGATAAGCAATCTCACTGAGCTGTTGTAGATGAAGCAACTGACTCCCTAGCCTCAACCTCCTTAGCCCACAAGCCCAAACAACGACAAGGTTTTACTGATATATATATAAAGAGGCGGGGACTGAGTTTACAAGCTAGAAGATCTGAAATAAGGGTTTAAAGACTTGTCTTTGGCCTCGGTTCGGCAGGCTCGAGATGCGCTGCTTTATTGTAATAAGGTTAATCTCAGCCCAGCCAATATTAAGGCGAATCTTTCCGAATGCGGTGGGTCAATTTTTCTAACCGGTAACCCGAATTCAAGGTTTGTCTCGAATCGAAAGAAATTCTACGCTTTTTAGAGCTAGCTTTAAGACTAGGATCCTACTCTCGTTTATGACTGAGCTTCCTCTTACCTGGAGTCTCATTTAAACCAATGATGCTTCGATCACTGACCAATGTTGAAATTGACTTTCTTTGAATCGACAGATGGACCTTACTTAGACAATGACCTTCGTGATTCTCATTTCTTTGGCTCTCTTCCACTAGCGTTCGAGTTCTTGGTGATTGACTTACCTTTAGAACCCCACTAGTCCAGCGCCTTACGGACCCTTTCTTTCCCAACGCTCGGAAGTGAGCTACCCGATATATAACAAAGAGGGGTGCTCGGAAATTTGATGATAAATCAGCTCTTGCCCGCTGCCTTGTTTTCAAAGAAGCCGCTGATCGCTTGTCTTGCCTTTCAGGCGGGTCCCCTTTAATTTAAGTAAGGTAGAGATCATGAAAGGCGCTTGCTAGCCTAAGATAGAATTCTATGCTTTTTATTTAGGATTCCCCTATTTTAGTTCGATACGCGGTCTCTCCTGCGAGGCCGCTTCTCCGATCCCGTCATTTTTTTTATTAAATTAAGAAATAAAGTGGGTCTTGCCTCTAATTCACAGGGCTCGTATGAGCCTTACTTATACGGGACTTATACGGGAGTCGAATCATAGGCGTTGAGTTAAAGTAGATCAGAATTACCATGCTTCTCGAGGGTAAATTCTCCTGCCCAGCGGCAGCTGTTCCTGAAAAAAAAAATCTATCTAAGATAAAAGAAAAAGAAGATTAATTCCAAGAAGGGACCTGTATCCCCACCAACTGCTAAAACTTCTAATTCGACTGGCACTGGTTCATCCACTGACTGAACCTTCTTAGTCAAAGCCACTCATTCCAACGTTTAATTCCTCCTTAGTAAAAAAAAATATCGGCGGATATGATCGTATGAGATCGATTCTTCCAATCTTCTTACTCAATTATGGGAATTTCACAAAAGTGGCGTGATACAACTCCCCTTTAAACTTAAAGCACTGCTTTATATTTACACTTTTTTGTTTCAAATTCAGGAACACTTTAGATTCCAGTTGAGCTACCCCAAAGCTTGAAATGATGCGGAAGTAAGGTAGCTCATAAGGATCCTTTTGTCTTAGGTAATACATAAGGCTACTTTCTTACTAGACTCTTTTCAGTCGAAAGCAGATGGCATAAGGTCTACCTTGTTATAGCCAAAAGAAAGAATTGACTCTGACCGAAGCTCCCCTTTCCCTAGACACAGGTACACCAAGGTTCGGGGGTTCCATTTTCCTTGTCTTACTATATGCTGGAGTTTACGGTTATTATAAAGAAAAAAAAAGTTCTCATCGCCAGCAACTACTCGAGGATCGAGGTGTAAACAAGGTTGATCCAATCCGAGCGATCAGACCTGCTACGAAATATTTTACCTGTCAATTGGAAAGATTTACTGTTAAAAAGAGGGCATGCTAGCCTTGTTAACTGAGCAGCTGAGTCCGTCTAAGTACTTCATGTAAGCATCAACTTTAAGCTTTGATCAAAATACCCCTAGATTAATTTGATTGATATAATTGGAATGCTTTCTCGGTACCAAATGCTTTTCTTGAGCCCAATTTCACAACATACCAATTGCACTAATAAAAGAGTCCACGTTAAAGGATGTCGGAAGGTGCGATCATTACGGAGGTCTCAAATCCAGCTTTTTGGAATAAATGTCATAGTTGGCTCGACCCTTATTATAAAAAAGTACCTAGACTCGCTCCTTTGGGAACGATTATGTTTTTGAAGCAGAAAGCCTTGGAATGAGAGCCCTCCTTACAGTAAGAGAGAATTTCTTAATAGGAATAGGTATCTTTTAGCAATAGTAAGCTTAAAGTATGCAGCCTTAATGCCTTCCCCCGAGTGCAAATATTCAAGGATTTAGACCCTTTAGTTGCGGGATTGGTCGAACCCTACCTTTCTCTGTCTAGCGAATGGATAGATCTATTAAAGTAGGTTTCGTCTTTCTTATATGGAAATTCCTTACTCATAATGGGGGATGCCTTACTTAGAGGGGGTAATGAAATATGCTTGCTGCTTCTACAAGGACAGACTGATATGAAAGAGCTGTCCACAGGTTTCATGAAACCCGGAAATGAAACTGCTCTACCAACCGAACTAGACTCCTTTAACTGATAACTGAAGTCCGATATTTTATGAATGAGCCGAGGTATAGGCGAAAGAGCAGGAAATTGACCTTGGATGGTCCCACCACCACTAGACAGGAGTCGAATGCAACCTTTACTAGTTATAAGGGTAGTTGAGAACGTTTCGTCATAAGATAAAGAATATACCAATAAAGCCTTTGAAGCGCTTTCAAATTAGATTTCATCTTTTTTTTACTGGATGGGACTGGCTTCGCCTTCCCTATGTCCTATTGCTTGCTGTGCTAGGATTGAGTTTTCATTTGCTTGGACGAGAGAAATCCTCGTTTCGTGTGCCGCATATAGAAAAAGAGGAACTAGTAGGTGAACTAGGTAAACCATCTATTCCACCACAAGAGGAGGCATTCACCGAGCGAGGTAGATGAGGCAAGCAAGGAGAGTACTTTCGCGTGCTTCAATCGAGGGTTATTTTCAAAAAGAAATATTAAAAATAGCACAGAGGGAGATTACGAGATTGAGAATCGTCATTCTCTGGAACGAGAACAGGTTTGAGGTTATAGCAGGTCTTTACCCGACAATAAGGATCATTTGATGCGGGCATTGGTCAAATCCTGTTCCCACCTTAGGTTTGGCTCGAAAGACTAGATCTCAAACTGTAAAACATGTATTACTTTCTGCTTCTGCTCCTTCAGTGGTATAGCTGGTACCCTTGAACATGCTTGCTAACATGCTAGCTAAGACTGTAAAGAACATCCTGAGGGGCGGGAAAGCCAGAAAATGTCACTTTTGGGGCATCCAGCTTGAGAAGAAGGGCATTCGAATAAAGGTTGCTTTGGTTGGCAAGCAAGAAGGCCCGGTTCCAAGTTGATCTTGAAGACGACAAGGTCGAAACGAAGAAGGGGTACCCTCTTCGAGTTAAGGATTGAGAAAGCCTTCCCGATTGACAAAAGAAAAGAACTTGTGACAAACATCTTCCGACGACATTCAGCATCAAAGAAATGGATTGTCGGTGCTCAGAAGAAAGAGGCGCAACAAGCATCGATTCCGCAAGAAGAAGCAGTGAATGCTCCAAAGGAAGTGGCTGGTCTGACCTATCATTCTTATTTGGTAGCAAAATAAACAAAAAAGAAAAGAAGCCGCTTTTTGCTGAAGCGGATGAAGCGAGCGAACCCCCTTCTACCAATAAAGCGTCTTGCATAGAACTCAGAAAAGCATACTACTTACGAAGCTTTGGGACCTAGATGAGTAAGGAAATTGACATTCATATTTTATCTTATATGAGATAAGATTTTATTTGATGCGGGAACGTCTCTTTCAATCAAAGCTTTGCTTTTACTAGCCGGCTTCCTCCCCCCTTTTGACCTCAAGTTCAGGCCCCCTAAATTTAGCGTACTTTTTTCCCTAAAAAAAAAAGAAAGATCCTTCATTTACGCTAACGCTAGTTAGGGATTAGATTTACAGGCTCGACTTGCCAGAGGAGAGGGGCAAGACTTCTTCTTATTTTAAATCTAAAGAGCTGCTGGTTCAACCGAAAAAAGCTTGACTTTAGAAAGAAGGGGTTTGTTGGCAAAAAAGACTTTGATTCTAGCTTTAGGCCTCGTGAGACGATTTGCCAACGAGTCAGAGAGCGGGGTTGGGAGTTCAAGAAGAGATTAGGTTTCATATCTGTAGTTACTACTTTGCCCGAAAGAAGTGCACTGGTTCAAAACGACGGCATAGCTCTAGCGCTCAAATCCAAAGCAATGCCGGAAAACGTACGTGATACGACTCCCCTCGAAAGTTATGTTAGGTCCACATTGGCACTGTTTTATGAAAGTAGCGCCGAAGACGGCATTGGGCCTTTTTTTCTTGAAGATCGGGTCATGCCCTAAATGAAACTCCCTTAATCCTTAGGATGACTTGTACTTCTTTCGCTTCATTGAGCATGGTCCCTAAGTTGGATATAAAGCAGGTAGAAGCATCTTCCGTAACTTGTTTACGACAGTTACTAAAATAAAAGGCATACTTATTATTTCACGGCCGAAAGGTAGTGGCTACAGAGAGTGCTCACTCTGATTAGTCCTTAGATTGTTAACGGAAGCCAAACTAACTATAAGATGGGACCATAGGCCGAGTCTTAGATCCTCTTTTTCATACCAAATCTTGAATAAAAGAAATTCTTTATCACACGAATGGGCTTCCTTCTTTTCTCTCATAAAATGAGTTAACAAACTTAAAGGATTCTCTCTAAATATCTGGCTATCGCTGGTAACTGGGGATTCGTTGTCGGGTAAGGGAAAAAAGTTTAGGAAACTGCGATTTCAAGGAAAGCTTAATTTAGAGGAAAAGTAAATGAGTACTAGAAAGGTAGAACCATATCCGCAGAAGCGGGAAGTATGTCTGCATGTGTTTAAACGAGTACTATAAAGAAAGGAAGGACCTGATAATACCATCTGTGAGCCATACCGATTACCTACGCGGGAAAGATTACTAACCTTATTGCGGGAATTCATACCTAAATTTTCATTGAAACGTGACATCCAATTAGGGCATTTCACTAAGGAAATCGCCGAATGACGAAGGCTAGCTACCTATCTTTTTCACTACTTTGAATTTTATCTTACGGGATAGAAGAAAAAAGTTATATGACCTTATGTTATATTATAGCTGGGAATGGCCCAATGACTGCGAGTTCGAATCCTGTCCTCGCTCTGAGTATTCCGTACCAGACAGCTCGTTACATCTCTTTCACTCGTTTCCTCAACTCGAGATTCTATTCTTCTTTAGTACAACTAAAGGCTGGTCATGAGGCTAGCTGGTAGGTCGAGTTCACCTTTTTTAGGTCTTTCTAAATAGGCCGATCCGAGATTCGGACGGTGGAATTAGATCAATATTTAAATGAGGGTTGGTACACGAGAAAGAAGCGCTGGTAGTTTTGGCTTCTGTTCGAACGGACCCCCGGGAAGAAAGAAAACAATAGGAATAAGGAAGCTTTTCTTATGATATTAGTAGGCCGGGATCGGGCGAAGGAGCGCGCATAGTCTAAGGAGCCGACCCATTAGTAAGAGAAGAAGAATAGAAGTAAAGATTTTAGAGGATTAACCGCTCAACCGGATGAGGATAAGGTGGCGAGGACCCGTCTTTTCCCTTTTGACAACACAGAACTCCTTTTGAACCTGTGCAAAGGAATTTCTACCCCCAAACGTGGGTAACCAGCACTTTGACTAATTCCCGCTGTTGAAACCCAAAACCCTAAAAAATAAAAGAATAAGTAAAACAAAACTTTGGGCAAAAAATCCCTTGTGGATTTGAAAAGAGAGCAGCTGCCTTGCGCTTTTTCCTTCTAAGCTATTCTGACTTGCCTCCTCTTACTTAAGCTCACGTCCATGTTTTGCTTGAGGGTCCTAACTTACCCCATGACCTGAACACTTTCCGGCAATTCCCCCGCTGATGACATGTTGTTGGATATACGCATCTTTGTCTAATAGGCTGGTTAAGCATAAAAAAAGCATAACCTCCAAAGTGAATTTCAACTATTGAATTCGACCAAACTCTTACTTTTCTTCCTTCCTGTTTTCGACAAAGGAACAGCTGGCTCGCAACATCAAACTCGCCCCCTATTTTATAACAATAAGATAACAGCTACTACACTCACTGCATCTACACTTTCGTTGCCTTAACAACTGGCTCACTACGTTAACATCAGACTCCTTTTGCTTCACTCAATAGCCAACTCACTTCCTATCTTCCGTTCGTCTCATTTGTTACTATGCATCTTTGCCATTCCCAAACATCGATAGAAAGGGGAACCCATTATCTTATAAGCGAGAATGCTATGTCATCCCTGCACTAGAGCGAAAGAAGGAGAAGAGGCAAGGGCTGTAAACGTAGCGGCTAGATTTATGACTTGATATGTTGACCGAGAAATCATACTTACTTACGATATGTTTTGGGCGCACCACTTCCCTTCAGTTCGGGGGGCTGCCCCCTTCTAGTTAAAGAATCAGCCAGCTGTTAACACAGATAGTGTCTGCTATGCTCCGATTCCTTTACAGAGGTTCCTCGCTTCACCCGCCTCCGCCCTTGCTACGTCTGTGCGCATCCGCTTGATTCATTCCGCCCACTAATACACTACTTTCGTCCCTCGCCCTCTTGAACTTGAAGTGAAGGTAAAAGAAAGCCATCCCACTGAAGTGGTTGCATGCGGGCATCCCTAAGCTAACGCTAACAGGCTATTAAGGCGCAGGATAGATGCCACATAAGCATTCTGTGGGGATAAGCGGACCCTGCCTCCCCCTATTCTCTGGTAATAATCACAAGCATCCGATGAATTAATCAGTTGCTCTCTTTAGAAGTTGCCAAAGGTACTTTATTTTATACACCCGTCTTTCTTGCCGAACATTACCTTTTCTTTCTGTCTCTAACCTGCTTGCCGAAGACATGCTACCCACTATTGGTATTGGACACGTCCTCTATTCCGGATTGGACTAAATGACTTGGTGAGACGCTGTTGGCCCAAAAGACCATAAACAGAAAAAGTTAAGCTCACTTTGACCTCATTAATCAAAGATATTCCCGAAGCCCAGCCCTTGCTTTTGAAAAAGCTTACTCATACTGAGATGCGACTGCAACTAAAAGGTGGGTCCAAATCAGCTATTGACATTACCACTTCGAAAGAAGGAAGTTTACAGATTCTACTAAAAAGGAAGGGGGGAGGGAGCGCAGCTTTCTTTCAAGGCATCTATAATGAGCGTTGTCATAGTCTAGTAGGTAAGGGATATCATCTGTGTATTGAAGCTGCTCAGCCATTGGGTTAGCCATTGCGCTGGGATGAGCCTTAATCTTCCTTTCGAAGTACTCTGGAACCAGAGTTTGTATTTGCCTTCTTCCTGATCCTCGATCCTTGATATAAGCAAGCGAAGAACATAAAAAGACCTTTGCAACGAAGTTTCTTCCTATTACTTCATCAGCAACTTCGTTGGCTTTGGCAGCAGCACTTTCCTCCGGAATATAGTCATTTTTTTAAGCCACGGTGAAAACAAAAAAAAAGAACTCAGCCTATTCGCTACATTTATTTAGCTCGTTACATAAGTCTTGTGAAGGAAATCCGACCTGACATGCGCAATAACAGAGATTTGATAGAAAATATACTGTAAAGTCGGGGCTTGTACGTAAACTCTTCAAAAAGAAGGTTCTTACTGATGGAATGAGACCCCGCGGGGCAAAAGTAAGCTGCACTACAGCTGGCCTCCTATCCTCTCGCTTAGTACGTACGTTCGTGTCGCATACGAAGAGTTTGAAAAGTCATGTGGTAATTAATGAAAACAAGTGCTCTTCACTAAGGAAAGGGAGCATCTTGCCCGAAAGATGCCTTCTTTCGAGGGGCTCAAAGACGTATAAATAGCAACGAAAGGTGGTTAACTTTGAGATAAAACACAGGAAAAATCTTAGCTAGCGAATGGGTTAAGTAGTACATAATGCGCGATTTATGCAAAGAAGCCAGACTTCCCGCACTGCTAGCCAAGGGTATGCTCCGGAGGTTTGAAATCATTGGCGGTAAGTTCCAGTTCTTTTCCTTCCACGAGCGGTAGCGATCAAAACTACGGGGAGCGTAGCGCTGGTATGCAAGCAATACCCAGTTTAGAGATTCCGTCATAACACATTTCGTGCCACCGGCCTCAAACCCGTTATAACCCTATTTCCATAGAGGCTTACTCAGACACAACTAAAGAAAAGAAAGAATCATTTTAAGCTCTAACGCGATTTTTTTTTCAATGGCAAGCGAGTGAACAGTGAATTACGTAAGAGTACTTATATTTATTTTCATACAATTTCATACGAATATAAGTTACACCTTACTATACTTATCTTGCTTCATCAAGAGTTTTGTCTTCACCGACTTCAAACTGCTTCCCCAATCCCCCAGGCGTATGCTCGGGTGAATTATTCTTTAATCGGAAAAATAGGAGTAGGATCCTCTGCTCCCTCTCGCTAATACACTAGCACTCAAGCAAATTTCACACCCTCTCGCTACCTCTTTTATAAGAAGGGAAGACCTGTAGTTGGTTAGACATTAGAATATATAAGGCGATACTCTAAGGTCGTAGGGTGTTAAAACCCAGCAATTCTTATCACCGAACCGGCGCTTAACTATAAAAAAGAGACTCTCCGCTTTAGTAACAATTCCTGCTCTCTTTTTTAGCTTTTTTGTTCTTAGGTCAGGGGTCTATGCCCGCTGTTCCTAGTTCTAACTCTCACGATTTCCCTTTGCCTTCTTTCGTATATTATTCTTATGTATGCCTAGCCTTCATTCTATTAAAAAGAAAATTTCCTAAACTTCTATAAAGTCTTTAGAGACAGCGCATTTAGATCGAGACATCATGCCACACATGCGTTCTCATTCTTTAATTAGATTCTCTATGCTATTTCTTATTCCGTGTTACCCGTTATAGGAAGCTTCGAAATCAGCTAGTTGCATTCAAATTTGTAAGTACAGAAGACTTTTTCATTTACTTTTGGCGCCAATTCACGCGAGAATTAGACTCCGAATCACCCTAATACATATAGTATATAATAAGAATAGTATTTCACTCTATAACTTTGCTGTAACAGGAGAAGTCTTTGAAAGTCTTTCTGTGTCGGACATACCCACTAACTTACCTATCTTTTTTAACTAGTACTAGGAAAAAGGTTGATAACGGAGTTGGCTTCTGAGGTCTTTCTTTTTATAGCGGGGCGAAGTCTCGTAGGCAGCTAGACTGAAACATGTGTAGCGATAAAGATGTTAGAAAAAAGAGCATTATAGTTCTCTGTTAACGGAGTTCTTATTGGGCCCCAGTGCAGTCTAAGACAAAAGACTCCCCGCTGCGGGCAATCCCCAGTTCGCTAGGATAAGAGTTGTTCTATAAGATTAGAAGATGAAGCTAACTCGCTATACTCATGCGTAAAAGTAGTACTTTATAGCATTACTTTAAAAATCCTTAATGGTACAGCAGCCTTGTATAAGGGCACTATCTCATGACTCATAAAAAAGATCCGGCTATAAACTTGCTCCCAAGAAACGAAAAGGCTTTAGCTCACCCATGTCTGTATAAAAAACGGGTTTTAGCCCAGTCACAAGTATAGGGTTGAAAGTAGAGTTCTTATTTCATTTCTGATGAGAAGTCCTGTTAGATTAGAAAGGAAACTTTGCGCAAACTAAAGGTTTAACAGTCTTTTTTTTCCATAAGGGAATTTACCATTGCTATAGGATTCTACTATTTCAATTAATAGAAGTGGACTCTGACCTTACCGGAAGAAGATGTTTTTGCTACCGTTAACTAGCTTGCCTAATAACTCTCGTTACTAGACTGGATGAAAGCCAAAGCAGCATTCCAATTAGACCTTGCTCGAGAGTATGCCCCGTTCGTTATCTGACTCTCACTCTTGCTTTTCATAAAACAAATGGAAAAAAGTTAATGGTGAACCATATCTAAGCATCCCCAGTAGAAGTAGAATTGACAGTTGTTGAAGTATGAGATGTAGCTCGCTCTAATAGCAGGCGTAAGGTCTTTATGGCACTTTCCCCTAATATTACATAGCTGCCTATGCCCTTCTTTAAAGACTGATCGCGACGAGCGGTATAGTAGGGCAGGAGATATAGAAGGGCCCACGGATCGTCAATAACTCGCGTAGGGTAAAAGAAAAAAAGTAAGAGTACACGCTTATCACCAATACCCAGTTCTAAAGGGAAACGCCTGACAAGGTGATAAGGCAAGCTCTCTATAAGGTCGAATTAGACCGTTTAGGCTCTTTATCCGCTTTAGCCTTTTTTTCTAGCTTAGTTACTTACGTTTGAATGCTATAACGCAGTCTTTTTTAACAGGAAGTGAGTTTAGTAAGAATTAAGCATTCTAAAACAAGAGTAGTAGTTTTTCGTTCTAGTGAAGTGTATTATTCCCATACTTAGTAGTCGACCTATTAATATTCTCCTTCTATTTTTATATCTTAGAGCTCCTCTATTAAATAAAGAGCTGCTTTTCTTTCTCTAACAGCTACAGCTGCGCTAAAGTCTCTTTTCCTATGAGAGTGCTATTACAGCCCTTATACTATATCTAAATGCCCACTGAAGAAGTTTATGTTTTAGAATGTTATCTCCATATTATTAGAATGCAACCGTCTATGTCTCAACTGACGCTCTTTATGGATCATCAGATGGCATCTCCCTCTTCTGCTTTTCTGGTCGCCGCTGTAATGCCGAGGCAGGAGCTTTCAACGATGCTGATCTTGAAAGGGAAAAGTTCGCTGAAAGTATGAAAAAGCTGTGTTTTGATATCCTAAGGCGAATTTCACCCCTGGTTGGACAATCCGCGTTAATTCTTAATGAGTGGGCAGATCACAAGGCTCCTGGATAGATTGTTCAGAGAGCATCTTTAATAGATTGGGTCGACAAGTGCACAGGGCTTGTTTAATTAGATTCCGATCTCTATTTGACGATTAATCCTGCCTTTGGGGCGAACACGACCCCTTCCTATGCTTCGCCTATTTTAAAAAGAAAGCCAACTGAGATTCATTTTAATGATTTTAATGAAATAAAGGAGCGTAGCCTCCACTTGCTTCATTGAACTATACTAACCGAACTCTTTCCCTTCGGTAGGTCGGGAATGCGCCTCAGGATGGCTTAGCCTTTCCCTGATTTATATAGCAAGAATCCCCCTTTCCTTCGTCTCACTTTGGTAATTGTATTATGATGATTGGATTGGATGGGTAGCAAGAACTGGGCTGACTTGATGCGTATAAGGCTTTTGGGGCGTTTTTTATTTAAAGGTCAAACCGCCCTCTTTATGGTACTTCCCATTCGTCTACGTTCTCGGGTCTCCGGTACACTCTGACTTGTTTGTGTACACTCATAAACATGCGCCTGATAGATCTTCCCATTCCTATGTAAAGGGTGTCTTCTAGTTTTTGTAACATAAAGACAGACGTGTTCTTGTTGAGAAGCATAATCCCGTCAAACCTAAGACTTTTACTCTCATGAAGTAGAGAATTCCGTCTATCTAATTAACCCCAGGGCGGCCCTATACTACTATTACCAAATTTTTATAAGGCGCGCTTGCGCTCTATCTAAAGACATCTTTTTTTATACTTCACTTCATATCTTATAGGCATATCTTATAGGCATACCCCGGATAAAACTTAAATGAATAATCATGCCCTAGCCTATTTAAAAGAATGGAGTATCCTCTTCCTGAAGACTTTTACCACACATCCTGCGGAATATAGAATATAGTGACTTGCTCCCTTATCTAATCCACGACTGTAAGCTACACCACCATTAGACTGATAGCGAATAAAAAAAAAAATAGTCCGTCGTAGTGAATCTTCGCGCTAGTAAACTTCCTCTTGTTGATCCTTACTTTACCCCGTTTTTGTCAATGAATTCTTCTCATTAAAGTAAGTGAGCTCCTACTACTTAGGAGTCCTCGAACCATTACGACAGTCACGATCACTTCTATATAGATAGAAAAAAGCGACATTCCCGAGAAGCACCTCTAGCAGCAGCTCATAAAAGATAAGGGTCGGGTAGAGCTTGAGGCGAAGCAGATATAGATGCAATTGAAGCACGCGAGATCATACACAGTCTACATAAGAATAGTTTTAAGTAATATAAGTAATAGAGCTCTTTCAGCGGAGACCCATCTATACAAGCCCTAGGTTTACAGGGTATATCGCCCCGGACCGGCGGGATCAGCACCTTTTTTAAACAAGACCCTCGGGTTTACACATTTTATTAGGAGCTCCTCAACCGCGCATCCTGTACTAGTTGGTCCATCAACCCGAAAGCATTCACCACTACAAGTACTTAAAAGAAAAAAATCCATTAAAGCTATTTTACACATATGCTTTTCCTTTTAAACCAGGGCAATTAAATAGGAAGTCTAATTTTTTACCTTTTTATTCTATTTATCATTCATCCTATAATTGTGCAAATGGATTAATTAATTTAGTAGGAGATTCGGAGACCCACACCCAGTCTTGATTACAAAAAGTCCTCACATTCGCTTTAGAAACCAAAGAAAAAACAGCAAGAATTGAAAAAAAAAGAATTCTTACAACCAAAAACCAAGCCATCGACTTAACGCATTGAGCTTGAATCACAGAAGACAAGAAGGAAAGCTAGCTTTCTTATTTAAGGACTAAGTACTTTTGTTCTAAGTTTAAGAAAGAATCTTCAAATTGAGGATCGGCCCCCAAATGGAAACCAGGAAAACTAGACTCGTCCCTATATTCTAAGAATTGAAATGCGAGTTCTTTCAGAGCATTCACTCGCTCGTTTCTTAAGTAGTATCTGGCAGTCTTCCAACAATAGGAAGATTAATAAAAGCCGTAAGTCGGGGAAGGAATTATGCCTTTGTATTTAGAGCTATCCTGTGCGCCTTTCTTTTAAGCGCCAAACCATATGAAGGATACAGCAGCCTTAGACCACTTTTGGCGCGATCCGGAACATAAGCATAGGAAAGTGCAACCCGTAGATAGCACAATTAATATAGGAAAGGGAGCCAGTTACTAGAAGACATGCTCTCTCCTCGCGCCTCAGACCTTTAACTCGTTCCCAAGCCCAAACAAGGGGATTTTTTAGTAAATCTCCACACGCCCCTTCGATCTGATGTCATTTCCTTATAACTGCGGATAGGAGAAAGATCACAACAATCAATAGATTTGACCCTATAAAAAAAGGATTCTGTGCTACTCAAGACAAAATCAGTAAAGACTTCCACAAACTTAAGAGTAGAATTGCGGAGGAAATTTGCCGAGAAAGAAAGTATCCTAATTCATTCTTTTTCCAAAGACCAAAAGAGTGTTAGGAGGTAGGTGGTCGAGGCGTCTACTATTGCATTCCCGAGGCCCATAGACTAAAGACTCATACCTTAGGTATGATCTTGACCTGTATTGGTTTCTTTTTATCTTGCTGGGAGAGCTAAACTTAGTCAGATGCCATTTCTCTTTAACGAAAGCTTGAGTTCATACCCCGTGGAAGAAACCATTACTACGCGTCTTTCGTCAGTTATTTCCTTATGCAATCAGGAGCAAGGCCTTCTCCTCTATTTGATGAGGCAGGTGTGCCTCCTTTTGCCCCTTCATGGATGAGCCTTATGGGAGGAGCATACCGATGTGCGTACTTAAGGATCAGGGTGTGCTGATACAATAAGACTCCAGGTTCCTCACTATGCTGCGCAACAATAAAGGGAATTTCACTGGATTAAAATACCCCGCGGGAAATTACCAACACGTATTCTGGGTGCTTGGGGACGTTAAACTTGCATAGGGTCGGTCGGAAAGGGCATCCAATCCAGGCTTATTAGCTTGGTCTTACGAGTTTCGAAAGGTTCACTTCAAAGGTTCAGCTGGATGAATTCTATAATAAATATGCCTTTCCTTCTCTTATTTTATTACTTAGTAGGCGGACTAAAGATAGCTTTTTAAAAGGTAAAGAACTCGCGCCCTGTGCTTTGTTTCGGGGTAAAGGTATAAGCCTTAAACCCTTCTGCATGGTCTAATAGTGACAGGTTAGACTTCCACCCTTGCCTTAATTCTGCAACAGCCAACCTGTTTCGCCTAGCCCTGGGATAGGGAGAGAAGGGTACACCCGAGACAGGGGCGGGAATTGGATGACTGACTTCTTTAGCCAGAAATGATCAATCAAGTAAAATTCCAGGGGTTGGTGCATACTTTTGCTCACATCAAGATACTGGCGGATTGCTTGGTCACACAGTGAGCGCGCGAGGGATACGAGGCTACCCTCCTTGAACGGATTTTGCCCCACCCTTCTTCTCTAATCCAATGATGATGGCCTCCTATGAAGTTGCTGGCATTGACCCCCAGGTAAAAGACTCTTAGGGATGGATTTAAATTTCAAAGTAAAGATAAAGCCCCTGGGCGCAGCTGACCAAAAAGACTTATATACCAAAAAAGTAAATCTCTAGAAATCAATTACAAATCACATGATTACAAAGCAAGAAAAAAAATCTACCTTCTCTTTTTATAGATTAGAGTGGTTAGCCGGCTAAGATCAACCTATGCCATGTTAGCCAACAATTGAGCTTGGTGATAAAGAAGCCCCCCTTAACTATATAAGCATACAAGTCTAAAAAAGAACTCTTTCGACCTGACGTAAGAGCACTGGTGTAGCAATCATATTAAAATAAAGTTACTTGTGGTGAGTGTATTCTTTTTAAGTATGTGAAATTGGAAGGCTGTTGAATCTAGACTTTTCCAGCTGGAAAACCCGCTGGAAAAAAGGGCATCCGCGGTTACGTGAGGGGAGATGAAAGCGAGTCGACGCTCCCTTTTTCACTGAGGTACGCCCGTAAAGGAAGAAACTTTCTTCAAAACGCTATTTGCTGAGCCATGCATTGAGACCCTGGTAGTGGGATGATTCCACAAGCATATTTTAATATGTTTTTGTTATGTCTCAAATAACATTCCTGATGAAGCGAGTGTGCTTGCTCGGGTTGGCCCGAAACGGTACCAGCAGGTGTCTTTGTGCCACTGATTTACTTGATTTTAACTCAATATGAAGCCTAAAGCTGTAGAATGAAAGATTATCGTACCTCCCATCCTCTATTAGGGCATGCAACCTCCATATGGGAAAATAGACAATGCCGCTTATAAGAAAAAAAGAAGAACTGAGAAGAATAGGTGTAACCGGATCCGGGTTCCCGGATTGTAGAATCGTAGAAATGAATATGAAATACTACACAAACACATGTTCGAAGATCGACAGCAAAAGAAGAGGGTGCCTTCGGATTTGATTCCTAGAACCTAGGCCAGAGGAAGAAGAGTCAGTCGAAGAACCAGAAGTCAATTATGCCTCGTGAAGATTAAAAAGAAGCCGGAGCTTTACCTGAAGCTGATCAGGGAAGGTTAGACTATAAAAAAATATAAATTTTATGAATACTTGGGCAATAGGGAACCAACCCCCCAAAAGGTTGAGGGATTTGCTTTCTCCTTTCCGGAACAAGGCGCAGTCTAAGAAGAAGATCCAGTTGGTGATGAAAAAAGTTCGGGCCAAAGCCCATTTACTGAGCATCCGCCCAATTTTTTGATACCCCATATAGCTGTGAAACGGGTAAAGCCCGCCGTTGTCGTGGCTGCTCAGGGGGAAAAATATACGGTCGAAGAGACTCGAGTGTTATAGCTCTTTCATCCGCGGAAAATGGGAGTTATCACGGAGCTTCACAAAGAGAAATAACGTGCAGGCTGATCAGGAGATGAAGAGGTCTTCAACGCTCTTCCGGTAAAGATGTTCAGTCTATGTCATAAGGGTATGAAACAGAGTCGACCCACCAATAAGTGGAGGATGCGATGAACCCTTGGGTGATTACTTTTTTTCCTCCTTGACTAACTCCAACCAGCGTCAGCTAAAACTCTGATTGGTAATGCGTCAACTTACCCTTCCTCTGGAGCGAGTGTACATAAGGAAGCGAGTCTGTTAGTGAGTGAACTTCTTGGCCAACTCGGTTTCAAACCTTTTTGTGAGGTAAGATTCTCTTTTTTAGAACATACGGATATTATACCGTTGTGTGTCAAGCGAAGAGCATCACCAGCCTATGCTGCTGGTTAATACAACCAACGTTGTACAATTGTACAAAAAGCAGTTCAACCTGTTGAGTAAGAAAGACTATCTTTAGAACTTGTTATCAATGTAATAAGAATTTCTAATTTTAAAAATTTAGCTTTGGAGAAAGTATAAGATAAGCCATTGGCAATTTGCTATGCTGCAAACAGTGTTGTATAACATCGTGGAAATAAAAGATAAAAAAAAAATATATGAAAGCTCGCATATCTTTTACAGAAATACAGAAGCCTCATTTACGGATCCATTTGCCATGTAAGGAAAAAGGGGGCTAGATAAAGGATCCCACTCTTATTATTATATTATATACCAAAAAAATAAGGTGTTATACAAAGGTATACCTGTTCCCGGCGAAACCCATTAGTTAGGAGTAGGAGCTAACTGGGCATTCTGATTCTGAAAGAAAGGAGTGACTACGAAAAGAATGCATTGGATTGACTACCCACAGACTTTTATGTCAACGGGACAAATGCACATTTAATAACATGCATTTTATTTTTTAATCTAAAATGAGAAAACAATAACAGGGGGGCTCCCTGGATTATTGCATTACGAGAATCTCATTATTTGCTAGGTAACCTACTCTACACCTACTAAGCCAGTTGTTGGGCTGAACGCCCATGTATCGGAACCCTTATCTAAATGGCAAGCTTTATCTTGTATACAATTAAAAACAAGTCATCGGAGAAGCTGCTCAAAAGAAGGACCCACCTTCTTCTCCTTAAATATAAAATATTTATAATATCTAGTAGACTTTATTTGCCCGGCTTTCATTTTACTTGTTAACATGACTAATTCAAGAAAAGACTGTAGTTTAAACCAAGTCTTCTTATATTAAAATAAGGAAAGAGACTACCATTCGCATAATTATAAGTCACGTTCGATCGAGTCTTCCCAACCCTTGCATTCAAAGGGGTCGACTTACTAGTACTTATTATAGTTATATTATAAGTGATTAATGTAATGTACTAAACAAGGAAAAGCTTGGTCGTCCTCTATCCCTTTCTTTTTTTATAATAGACAGACTTACTAGACTCCAAAATGGATTCCAGAACTCATAAACAAACTTCGAGTCACGATCAGACGTGCGATCAGCAGATACTACGCCTTATTTTACTTATTGCCTGTTTGATTAGGTATGGGTATCCTGTAACTGTTGAGGCCGGGACTGGCTATATTTTATACTTAAGACGCTTTTGAGTTTGAGGTGCAAGGAGTTGCTAATTAGGCTTAGTAATATTATATAAATTTTAATTTATGCGCAGGCAAATTAGAATTGAATTCATGCGATTTAGCGACAAAAGACAGTAAGGGCGAAAGTAGAGATCCGATGCGAACAATAGGCCGAAGTACCGGGCTTAGAGCCTTTAACTTAGACTTATACTTTTTTTGTTATTTTTCTTAGTTAAGTAGTAAAGCGTACTCACTCTAATGACTTTTGCATGACAGGACTCGAAATAAAAAAAAGACTTCGTCGACTTACTCTACTAGAGTTTCTTACCCTACTCGGAGAATACCAGCCACTATACCAGCTTACTTCGGCAAATGACCCTTTTTTACTAAGTGCGCTTACCTTAGAAGCCACCTATTTTGCTCAAAAAAAAAAAAAAAAGGTTAAACTTGGAATATCAGTATATTGGTATATTAATGACCACTTTTTGCTATCTTTTTGTTTTGATTCCTTTCTTTTAAACGTGTCATTTTAAAGACGAAAGTTACTCTGCTCATGCCATTCCAATTGCTCCGTCCGGAGTTTTTATATCGTTTTGTATCTGTCTATTGATACACCTACCCCCTTGCTCAAAGCAGAAGAAGCATGCCCACCATACTACATAATGAGCCTGTCTTGCCTTGTCTTACGTGCCAACAGCCAACGTCTAGTCAGTAAACTACGCTCACCTCACCAACTTCTTACCTTTTTGTTCCTAGCAAGCGCGCTAATTCGTACGAAGGGTTTTTCTGCACTCATGCGATATTGCGCTCAGGAGCCATCACCTAACCTTTTGCACTCGACTCCGCTCGAGAACGAAAGTAGGTGGCATAATATTTATGAAAGTTACTATAAAGCTCACATAATAGGTATCCCCTTTTACTATCCTTTCTTAACTTAAAAAAACAGGAGCACTAAGATTCTTCTTTCTTGTCTTTATTCCTTGTGATCTTTATGAAGTGATCCTCACGAAGCTTTGGAAAGCATTCCCTATTTTTTTTTTTCTAAATCTGAAAATGCCGACCAACCCTCGAATAGAAATGGAATAGGAAGGGCTTAGACCAACCTGTCATCTGGGAATTGGTTTTTAGGTTTTGGGGCGACTTTACATACTAAATTTAGAATGAAGCTACTTGTGGACGGGGCATTGATAAATGTGAAGAGCGAGAAGCTTTTCCTCATTATAATTTAGAATGCAATTTAGAACAATAACGCGCAAGAAGTTCTAATTTGAATCTGAGCTCAATAAATATATGGGTTCACCGTCCCGCCTCTTCTATTTCAGCCAAAGCTGCACACCGCTCAGGCCCGCTTTAAAGACGAGATAGGTTTCCGGTAACGATATAATATGATAGGTCGAGAAGCATCTGATGGGGTGCTTCTTCTAGTCTTTGTGCTTGTGGTCCTGTAAGCTACTAGTTAGCCCTTTTAAACTGTTATGAGGGCCTACTTGATCCCGGGATTCCCACTGACCATACCATACTATTTTCTCTTGCGTTTAGAACTCATCCCTTGATCCTCTACTGTAAGTTATTCCTTACTAATTTGCCTTGGGATCTTTTAGCACGCTTTGTTTGTTTGCTTGATGAATGAATTAAGGATCTTTGCTTGTTAACGACGAATAAGAACGTTTTTATGGATGCTGCCATGGCGGATGCTACTTTTACCACTTATTGAAGTGCTGCTCTGTCTTCGACTGACTCCGCTTACCTTTGTTTACCTTTGTTTACCTACCAAACTCAAAAACCAAGAAACTCATCCAACTTGCCCAGAACCTATGAATAGCCAGTTTACTTGCGCATTACGCACTTTCGGATTGTGAAAATACTTTTTTTCGAGAATGATAGATTTGTAGAAAAAAGATCATAGAATGAAATTGATGGTTGTTAATACGTACCTCTATTTCCCCGGAAACCACTGTTTATTAAATTTGGCACAAAATGACTGTAAGATTGGGGCGTTTTCGGACCGCATCTAGTGGGAAAAAGGTAAGTAAATAAAGTAATAAAGAGAAAATCAAGCGATTAATCGTATCTATAAAAGGGTACAAATGTTCACTTTTAATATTGTATAAAATGGAATTGTCTTGTCATCAGCTCCATCATCAACTACGTTTTAGACCAAAACTGCATTCTTCCTCACATCTAGTAAGTCGTCGGAATCGTGAGTCTTGGGGGCGGCTCCTGAGATTCTTGACGACTCCTTTCCGCGGCTTCAAAGTAAAGGCTATACTATAAGGAAATTCGCGAATTTAGTTGATTTTCCCAAAAAGCTTTCCCAAAATAATTTGAAATCTTATATTTGTTTTCAATTTTAAACCTTGTTAGAGTAGACCTTTCCATTACAGTAAGCCAGAAATCAAAAGAAGGACTCAGTGCCTGGTTTTGATTCTTTTGATTCTGAAGCCGTATAAGTTGCAGTTGCAGCAGACGCAAAAATCTTCGGAAAAACATGACTTTCCAGAAGGACAATTATTGGTGATCCAGTCGCAGAAAGGGGGCGTTTGGGCCGGTGCTGGGAACGAGCCACTAATGTATATTAGGAGGAAAGACCACGAGTATCCACTTGTTTGTCAAATAAATTGGGCACCTTTAGCTTTGATGAAGAAAGCAACTGATTCATCGCACAATGCCAGGACAGCAATGGCTGCATCAGACCCGGACAAGGCAATTATAAAAATACAAGGAAAAGAGGAAGACAGATCTACCTCTTCTCATTACCGAAAATATAGAAGCGGATCCCACTTTGATAGAAGGAAGCGAAGTAACAGATTCATGGGGCAAGGCTGCAGCGCAATACGAAAAAAGATCGAGGCTTCACTTTCTCACCCCTATAAATATGTTTTTCATGAAGATGAGCTCAACTGGAACTGCCACTCCTCTTTTCTTTTCATAAGCTAAGTGTCTGTAGGCCCCCTTATCTTTGCACTCATTTGTTGGGAATGAGTCTAATATTAGAAGAGTCTTCTGAAGGGGTAGCATGAGATGACCCTCGATTGGTGGATAAAGCACCTCTACTCTTAGAAGATAGACATCAGGGAATCTATAGCAGGCTCATCATTGGACAGAGAAAGCGGATTGACTAACAGCTTCCTCAACCTTCCTTAGATTACACGCGGTTGCGCTCTCTTAGTCTTCCCTTTCTTAAGGAGTAGCAAGAGAAAAGAATATCAGAAAGTTCCACTCCAATGGGTTCAGATGGGACTGCAGCTATTTCAGAAAAGAGTACCAGGATTTTTGAGCTAGTCTTTTCCTAAAACTTAGACAAATTTTTATAAGTATGAAGTAATAAGTAAGTGGCTTGTAGTTTGATGCCCTTTGTCTTAATCTTAATGGGGTCGACTCGCCCCTTAAGCGCCTAAAGGAAGCTATCCTTAATATGCCCTCTGGAAGTGCTATAGGACCAATTAATAGGCCCACTTATGCTATGTTACGTCTGGATCCGTTCCCACACTCCTTTGCCCCTCAATCACTGGAAAATAAAGTTAAGTTTCAATTGAGACATCTGGAAAAGAAGGAAGCGAAGCTCCTATCACCAGCAACTACGCGAGCTCGAGGAGAAGGTAAGCCTTGATCTAATCCAGCTGAACCTCCCTTCTCTTTACTCTCCACTAGCCAGGATCAGTTTAGATTTCATCTTCAACCCCGGAAATTTAGGGATTGCCTTTCTGGTCTGGTACGTGGGCTTTTTGGGCAGATATTTTTTGGACAGCTGATTCCAGTTCCAGATTCTCGATTACCACATGAGTAATGAAAAGACCGGGGTTTTACTAAGTTTTTCGTGCAAAAAGGAGTCTTAAAGGCTAGTCTTAGCTTAGCCTGCGTCTCACCAGCCACCAGCTCCTTTCTCTGTCTTTGATAGGGGCTCGCTACCAGAAAAATAAAGGAATCCCTGGGGATAAAAGAAGCGCTCTCTTTCTTTCCCGCTTCCCTTGCGCGCCTATTGCGTTTGAACTTTTGTTTCGAGTTTTCTAAAATGAAGCTTTTGTGGCGGTTGCGCCTGTTGCCTTATACTTAGTTTGAATGAAATTAAAGTCGAGGGGAGGAAGTTGAAGACAGGAGTGTACCCCTGATACAATAAAGCAGGGAAAACGGCTATAGTCCCCGTATTTACTTTAAAGCAAACATTCCGCCCAAGTAGAAATTGGGACTTTGATCCTCTAATCAGAGTGTGATGTGACTTTTGCCCAATCTAGTCTTGCTGAAATTTCATGCACACTTTATGTTTTATGTTTTGGGCTCACCTCTAAAATTACCTTTTGGCTGCCGATAGTAAACTACCCTGTCTTCTTGCGAGTGGTATTCCCAACATCGATCAGTTCCTCTCCCGATGGTCGAGGTCTTACAGAACACAGCCTACACTCGCTCTACTGGGAATGATTGCGAAAGAAGCGAAAGGGACTGGGGAGGACGGCTAGCTAGTGAGCTGCTCTCCTTTGCGGATAGAACCTCTGCCTTTCTTTTCTGACGTAGGTTTTTATTTACTATACCACCCGCGCAGATAAAAGGCTTTGCCTACATATAAGACGTACTTAGGAGATAGAATGCCTCAATAATCATTATAGGAACGAGCGAGAATACCTTCAGTTAGCATGTAGGCGTATTTGAGAAGGAGGGGTTTACGAACGAAACGATCGCCAGCCGGATCATCCATCCGGGGGCAGCAGACATCCGTGCTCCTTTACTTTCCAGTCTTTACTTTCTGTGGGGCTTATCTAGCTGCAGCAATATCAGCAGAAGTGGCACCCGTTTCATCCTTATCAAAGGGCTAGGGGTTGGCTGGATAGACTGGGCCTTGGATAAGAGACGCGCCTTTTTAATTTAGAAATTGGTACTTTTGCATAGGTCTCTAGGTCTCTAATGGCTTCCTTCTCCTCTTTCCGAAAGCTACGAACGAAGGGTGAAACCCCGACGACTTGCCGGGTTTGCTAAAATTTCCGTTTTCCGGGGCGAAATAAAAAAAACTCTTTCTTCAGAAACACACTTTTAGAGGAAATTTTTTCCATTTTCTTGGGATGAAATCATTCATGAAAGTCCCGGACCGAAAGGGAATTAACTAACAATTAAGATAAGCAGACGCAATCGGGGATTTATCTTAGTTCGGTAAAGCCCTTTTGAGCAGTTTCTAAACGCAAGGAAGAGGAAAGCACATCTTCTTTGCTTAGGTCACATAAGGCAGGAAAACTTAGGTCAGGGCACAGGTGGTCCTTCTAAGCTATCGGGTACCCATTTTAAACAGTTAGGGCGCATTACCCGCCAAAACAAAAGGATTTCTCATCTGATGCTTACGTTTAGAGAAAGCTTGCGTCGGCGTCTCTGAAACGAGCTGATATGACCCTCGCGTATGTCTTTTCGTGACCCGCTTTTAAAGACTCCTGGTCTGAAGCTAGATAGCGCGGGTAAGCTTCTTTCTTTGCCTTATGCTCAACTTCGTTTTCTTTCAGAGGGTCACTAACCGAATCACGCTTTGGATAAAGGCCTGGTCTTTTTTGCCTTGCATTTCCCAAGAGTCTAAAGTATGAAGAAGTTTTCAGGATTCTCAGCTTGAAGTCAGCCTGCTTCTTAGATTCGTGTTAACGTTTCTTTCCTCGAAGAAAGCAAGAATTTTGTGTTAATCATCTAACTATCGTTACTTTAATGAGCCGTGATCATTATCTATGTATGAGGTTTTGCGATGATTGATAATAAATCCCCAAACTAGATTGAATAGACAAGTTCAGAATTGATCTCCCGAGACGTCTTTTGTATGCAGGATGTATAGGGGTTGTCTTTACTTGACCCATCGAATGGGTCGCGCGAGGCCCTGTCTGAGGGGGAGGCCCTTACACGAGGGCTAACTCCTGTTTTTGTTAGGAAGAATTCGCCCATGAGAAGTTTTATGGTTTTTGGTACATAGGGTGTTGAAGAAGTACTAGCCGTTCTTGGCGGGCACTTCGACTACTACACTAATGTTATTATAATATCTCGTAAATAATATATATAATGTGTAAACGGCATATAGGCCAGATACAGAAGGCAGCAACTCATTATAAAGTAGTGTTTGCCACAGTCTTTGTTGGAGTTCCTCTTTGTTGGAGTTCCGCAGTGATCATTTTCGGGGAAAGCAGTTAAAGCATAAACAGAGTATATAGTCTAAACAAGATAGTACATCCAAAACATCATCTCATTCGGTAGAGGGCGAGTCGCCGGTAACGACGTCTACATCATAAAGTGTGTCTAAAGCCCCAGGCACGGCTCCTTCTACAATAGCTTCTAGTAGAGCATTACTATACATTGTGAGAAGGCCTTAAGTTAAGATTGTATATGATTGATTAAGGTCTTACTTACTTGCGCGGGAAGAGACGTATTAGAAATTCTTAGTTGTCAGTCATAGGGCTTGGCTATCCTTCTTAACTGGTCCACGTCAGTATTTAGACGTGATTTCAACCTTTTCTACAGAATAAGACTTCCACTTAATACTGTATCCCGTCTCTAATAGATATATGGCATTTGTTTACATAACTCGTTGTTAAAGAGCTCTTCTTTTCCTTAGGATCAATACTACAACTCTATTATATACGATATTAATTGTGACAAAGAAACCATCCTACATACAGTCTTTTAAATGACCCTTTCTAAATAAAGCATTGTCGAAAGCAAACAAGCTACCCCGTTCTTATGAATTTAGAGACTATAGGCTAGTCAAAGAACAATCTAAATCTAAGCGATGCTTTGGAACGTTTAACCACTTGCAACGTGAAGGCGCCTTCAAGGACACAGTTAAGTTGTACTTTTAGACTACATTGATGGTAAATGCTCCTACATACTCATCCAGAAAAATATACAAGAGCGGCGTAAGGAAGGACAAGACGTGTTCACAAAAAGATCAATGTATCGTAGTGGCTAGTAGAGGGTCAGTGGCTCCCTCTTATATATCCGCAAAGTTCCCGCAAACTCCTTTTCACTCTATTAATTTCCTTTATACTTAATATACGCAATTAATTAAGCAGTTTTGTAATAGATTTCTTGAACCAAAAGCGACCAGAAAAGGTGCTCTTTACTTATGTTTTTCAAAAGAAATGGCCGGTTTAGAGCCTTATGATACAGTAAACAGTAAAAAGGTGATCTCATATATAATATAAGTTTCTTGGACCAGCTTATTTTTGGGGGGAACTGGCACCTCAATCTTGGGAGTATAAAGAAAAGAAAATTAAAACAGTTGACAACAGGGTTGGAATTCCTGACCATGAACATATCTATCAGATATAGAGCAAACAAAGCTAGCCGAGTACCTATAACTGAAACTGACGAGTCATTACTTTTTTCTATTTCTAACACCACCTGGCTTACCACAAGACTCTAACAAGCCGCCTTTACCGTGAGCAGAAGCTTCCCTTGCTTCTTATGATGTGTTAAACCGGGTTCAATCTTTAAGTTAGAAGTTGTCTTATAGCTTCAGTTTGCTCTACTACTCTAACATCCTACTCACTCTTGTCTATGTTGTGGGCGTTCGCCTTGAGTAGTAATAGGTCTGGTAAGAAGTTATAATGATAAAATAGAGTTTGCTTTCTTGTATTATTATACTAAGAATAATTGACAAGAAAAATGTCCCGAATCGCGCTTAAATACGAGCTATTAATGTTGTATATAATAAGTGGTTAGTTTTGCTTAGTTAATTAAAAATAAGATGACTTTCTTTTGTTTGACTGAGAATCTCACCCCTAAGTTGTCCCTATTATTGGCTTCTTAATTAGGAAGAAGAAGTAAACAAGCAGCCTCATGTTATTAATCCCGATTAACACAAGCCTCTCCCTTATGCAATTAACAAGTCAGGCACGTAATGAGAGTTCAACTAGAAGAAGAATTCACAAGGATTCGGTCGAAGGGAGCTATAACGGGTCTTTGAGGATCTTATTGTCTGTAGGAGCCCCCACCTCTTCTTTATGGTGATGAAGTTTCTTTGACTGCGGAAGCGTCCTTGCCTATCAACTAATTAGAGCAGCTGCTCTTTCTCTACGATTATAAGAAAAGAAGAAAGAAGCAGAAGATTAGTTAGAGCAAAAGAAGGATCATCTAGCAATAATATGGATTGGAAGATCGGTTCCGAGGAAGAGCACTCTTTGGGCGAATTCTGATGCTAAACCAAACCCAAGGAAACTCCAACTACGGGCTTAGTTTGGACTTCTACAGAGAAGCATTAACTAAAGAAGTAAGAAGGCGGACGCGTCAGTCTTTATGACCTAGCTTTGATCCGATGGCTAATTCCTTTCTCATATCTCAATTGTCGAGATGATCCCTATCCTGTCGCTACACAGTAAGGCTCAAAGGTAAGCACTGTTGGAAGCAGCAGGCGGATTCTTAGTTAAAACACACTTGTAGGTCGAGTGAATAGAATGAGGCGCTTGTATCATGTCCGCTTTTCCATCTAACACTGATTTTGTTGTTTAGAAAGAGAAGGGGCTCCTTAGTATCTAGCAAGTTAAACCGTTGGTGAAGCGAATCTTCTCCGGGAAAAAGCTAAAAGATCCGATTTCGAATGAGCACTCCGCTTACTGACTCTGTTGGAGCAGAGGTGGGGCTCCCCAGTTACCGGCTTAAGAACTCAGGCAATATTCTCAGAAAGAGGAGAACCGGCTTGACAGTCTTCCCTTTATTTATAGAATTGGGAGAAAGATCTAAGAATCCTTAGTTTAGCTTTGGTGAAGATTCTTAGTTATGCTTTGCTTGTGATTGAGAAAACTTTGTCCTTAGTCCAACTTATGTTTATTCTTTTGCTTATATAGATTTCTAAATTATATAGCCTTATGTTCCTTTATGTAAGCTCAACGCCTCAGCTGATACAAGGGAGCAAAGGTAGTGAAGGGAATGGTGTTCATCGATGTCAACAAGTCTTTCTCAAAAGTATGGATGAAGTGTTTATTTTAGAAAATAGAATAGACTTGGGCCCCTTCAATCATGCTTAGAGTTTGAAACGACATCGTAAGACTCACGTCAGCCAACGCGGTAGTAGTAGCCCTATAATAAGAACATAGTTAAGGGGGAAGCAGCAGGCGTAAACCTAGAAGCTCCTTATCGAGAAGTCCCTAGACCCTTACATTTTAGAGGGGGATGCTCTCAAGCGAGTGGAGTCTCATAGCGAGTTAGTAGGCAGCTTAGAGTGAAGCACTCGAAACGAAAGTATAAAAAAAAAGACTCTTATTACACAATATTATAGAAGATATACACCACTACTATAGGGTGTCTTTTTTCAATCATTAATTTCTACTGGGACAGGGACATTGTCCACTTAATCAGATGGGACTGCTTCGGCGAGAACATGCTTTGCCCGATACTTCAGGATCATTTCTTTCTTATGGGGTCTATGCGCTTGTATTGCATGTTTAGGCCATATCCGCCTTTTTTTGCAAAGGATCTCTTTAGTCCTTAGGAAGTGTAGCCAAATCTCATATACTTATATCGAAGACTAGTATACTTTATTTTTATTTAATAGTATAAATATAAGTTACTAAAAGGGCAGGAGCATCCATACATTTGTTATCTTTGGCTGTTGAGGAAGTTTACTCGCTTGACTAATAAGGATAGGATAATAGGTTGATACCGGGATTGGCTTCCAAGGTATTCTTTTGTAATTAACAACTCGCTTTCAGCTAAGTAGCGTCCTCAGCTTGCTTGAGCTGCTCTTGATGCTCTGTTTTAATGGGAAAAGTAACCCTAATTAGGCAAGTAATTGAGTTAGTTACTTTCCGTTCTGGCAATCAGAGAAGTACAACAGGAGTTTGGCTTACATAACATAGAT
Organism: Silene undulata; assembly: GCA_036897945.1. NCBI lineage: Eukaryota > Viridiplantae > Streptophyta > Magnoliopsida > Caryophyllales > Caryophyllaceae > Silene > Silene undulata. The sequence goes on along the minus strand of JAYMSE010000036.1, from coordinate 24,589 downwards.
AGGGCAAGCTTTATAGATAGGAAAGAGCCAATGCTACAAGGGGAAGTAACTGTTTATGTCTCTGATTGATGTAACCCTTGTTTACAGGGAATCCCCTGAATCCGTGTTGCACCCATATATAATGTGTATGATCTTTGTCTGTAGACCTATATTCTCTATAACAGGGTTGACTTATATTACTTTAGGCGTGTCCTTGTCTATTTTCTATATACAATATAATAAGAGTCTTGTATGGTTAAAACCGACTTAATCTTTCTCAGTAGTCTTGTTCGAATGCTCTTTTCTTCTTATACCTGTTGGGACTCTCTTAAGCCAAGAAGCTACCTATACTTTGTAAGTGGTCAATTGCATACCTATATCCTTTCTGTGAAACGGGAGTACAAGGTCTTCTGTTAAAGCAGTCGTTGTTTTGGTGAGGGCCAGTAATGTATTAAGAAGAAGTTACAGGCTGAAATGAACAAATATCATAGACTACCAGCGGGGAGCTACTCAGAAAAGGGTCCCGCATAGACTCTATTGAATCAGCGCAAGCACTGCTAGCATTAGCATTTCCCTCAGATTGTGGGGTGTCTGTATAGAGTGCACTTGTTTAGACTTCCCCCCCTGTAGTAAGATGTATTCCCACAAAAAGCTTTTCACGGCGTAAATAGGTCTTCATCCGGCTAGAGATAGACCTCCTTTCTTTAAGAGCGATCCCATCACCCAGTATTCTCTTAATACTATTATCTGATAAAGAAGAGGCTTTTACAGCAGAATAGGGCTCATCGGTAAGAGGCTGCAAATCAGGGAGGACCTTTCAAGATTTATAAGAAAGAGAAGACATAGGCGGAAGTAGACAAAAAGAATCTCATCCTAGTAGAAGTCCCTATCGAAGAAGCATCTCTACTAGTTCTCAACGAAGCTGTTAATGGAGCCAATAGTGGAAAATGATAAGTGTATTCTTTAATTAGATTATATAAGAGATTAATTTCTTATATTTGGATTGAGGAATAGGCAGAAGCATAGCTTCCCAAAAAAGAAGCACTTACCCGAGCATATGCCTAAGCAGTTGGGGAGTTGTAACTTGATGTCTTTAGTTTGAGAAGGCTTGCGTGCAACTTATTCTAAGAAGAAGAGAATAGGAATACTGGGTGTTGGATGGCTGATTTTTTTTTCAAGTAGTGAACTCATCTGTATTGTACAGACTTGTCTATCCTCTATGTCCATCCCTTTCTAGAATTAGTTAGAAAGTTCTAATTATAATAAGCTAGCCCTTTCTTTGTGATGGACGTCTCCAACTTAAGCTGTATCGGATATACATTCTTGTTTAGACTTACTTTGAATAGGAGGCTCTTTCTCTCACATCAGATGAGACTCCCGTCTGTCTTTTATTAAGGTATGTTCGCGCCTACTGGTTAAGGCTTTATCCTATATTGGAAGAATTGGAAGATGCTCTATTTTCATTTGACTTTGTTTCACCTAACATCCCGCTGTTTTGTCCTAGTATTTATAGGAGGCTAAAGAACATCAATAAACCGACGAACTACTCCATTAAGAGGTTCTTTTTCTATCTCGAACAGACGGACAAGTGGCTTTACTTGCAAGAGCAGTCCCTAAGTCATTTTATATCGTGTAAATCTCTACTAAAAATGTTTCGTGCAACAAGTAGCAGTTAGCTTTCGTATCCTAAGTAGATCCCTAAAGTGTATCAACAGCCCTTACTCTACTACGGGCTTTCTTCCTCTTACGATTGGCTCAATCCAGTAGAACGAAAGTCTTTCTTATAGCTCTGGGGGATGTTTCTTATATATACGGGTTAGATATTTCCTGCTAGTTTGTTATCCTTTGAATGCAGGAATTAACTCGTCAAGTAAGCCTTGTTTATTGGTCTCATGGAATTGACGACTCCTTCTTCATTGAGATATGAAATGAGGTATCTTCTTTCTATGGATGAGCTTAGAAAAGGTTCCAAAATTTACTTTTGTTTTTCTCTAAGGCATGTGACTTGCCTGTAGACTGATGCCGGTTGCTCGGGATTAGACAACGCATTCTTATAATAATATTGCAATACTTTAGCACAGGAAAGTAAGCTAGAAAGTCTTTGCTAGTTTCTATATTTACCCGTACAGAAAGAGTCAGCTCGAACTAAACTACTTATTCCAGAAAGTAATATAAGTAGAGATAACTACCAGGTTGTAAGACTAATAAAACGGGAGAAACAGGTTCATTCGAAACAACAGAGGCTACCGATACAGTTTACTAAGCAGCTGGCGCAGAAACAGCGGTAGTGGGCGTTTCCAATACATAGAGGGATTACCCACCTTATATGGTCTTTCCGCGTGAACATCCACTTTCGTGCCAAATAGAGCTCTCTTCTTTTACCTTTTCTTAGTTACTAATGATCTGTGAGCTTTCCACCTACCATTAAGTGGACCCGATCGTCTCGATAAGTCTATAGTAAAAAGAACTTAGCCATCTTAAGGGCGGATACTTGGGAATATAATTAAAGAAGGTAATGATCCAGTTCTTCAGTTGAAGTTTTTCTTACTGCCGCTACTTCCTGTTCTCCCTCAAGCCTCCAATCACTTACTTATATTATCTCGTTCGTTTTCTTAAAAAAGAATTTATTATAATATTATATACGCAATTCTTTTGCATGATTCGAAGTCTACTTCTCCCGAAATGCTTTCAAACGACTAAGAAAAAGGTGCAACTGCCTATACATGTACAGCGGGATTGGCAAGAGATGATATTGACGTTTCAGTTGCAGCGTCAGTAGAAACCCTAGAAGCAGATGCGTTTGATTATTATACTTATAAGTAGCTGTGTGAAGACCTTGTGGTAGTACCAGACACAGACGTGTATCCTTTCTTTGGCAGTGGGACTTTCTTACCCATAAAAAGGCTTCTTTAACTCTGTTGTAAGGTCTCATCCGATCCCACCTATAACATATAAAAGTAATAGGGCAAGAGACCGGGCAATTCCCGAGGTAGAGTCAGAGGCAGACAAAGACGAAGTCTAGGCAGTCTTCCCCGGAGAAAGATGCATCTGATACAACGGTTTCTTTATCTATAAGAGTAGCATTGGCTCTTTATGATGTAGAAAAAAGCTTCCCTATATTGCTTTTGAAGGTCCATACCCGTAGGAGTCTCTCTTCGACGTGGAAAAAGGGCTCACATATAAGAAATTTTCTTTAGAACAAGATAAAAAGGGGCGTCAATCTTATGTGATTGTACTCTTTTAAGTGAAATAAATCCACTCAATAAATGTCATATATAATAGACTAACTTGAGACCTCAATCAAGCAAATCAACTCTGACTTCGGGTTACCTAGAGCTAGAGAAAACAAGTTCTTATCACTAAAGATATAAACTATGACACAATACTTTACTATAAATGTTATATTATAGGGGGGAGTTCCTACGAACCTTTCCTTTCATCACAATAGGAGACTGACTTCAAATGACTAAGCGCAGGTATCCAAGGGAAAGACAGATGACATAAGCAGCAGGCGCAGGTCCCGTGTCAGCAGCAAAGAAAGAGTAAGTGGAACTTCCCCTGGAACGTGAACTTAGACTTTTGCTAACGCTACTACTTTTTAAGGGGCTTCTTCGGCCAGGGCTTACTTAGTTAATGTCCCACTTTTGATAGTATAATAGAAATCCTCGCGAATCATAGGAGTGAGCTGTTTCGTAAAGAGCTGAACTAACAAGCGGACACTTGAGCAATAGCAATTGGAACTGGAGAAGCTTCTTAATTAGTTTAAGGGGTGTTCTGCTCTAATTGGAAAGGCTTACTTAGGACGTTAAGGTGATGTCCTGAGGGATTCACTTTAATTACAGGTCTATAAGTAGGGTTAGTTATAAGATAAAATATGGAAGAGACTACTTTAGAAGAACAGGTTGACGGATCTTCCTTCTCCGAAGAAGCTATTGCATTTGCGTTGTAGTTTACCAGTCTTTTTGACACTAACCGCCCATTTGTATTCAAAAACATATATGTGGAAAACTTTCTTCCTTGATAGCATTTCGGGAAAACTTAACTAAAAATAGGCTCAATAAATGTAGTATATAATGATGTCTATCAAATCACAAGAGAGAATGCCTCTATTTACTACCAGCAGAAGAAAGCCTTGTTCGGGAGCACAGATCGATAACGGCAACAAACTCATAAAAATACGCGTTGTCCGAGCCTCCTACTTATGAAGGATTCTGAATTACTTTATAATAATAATTCTTTAGAACTCGTCTACTCTAACAAGCTTACTCACGTCGCTGTCTAAGAAGATAAGGTCGCTCATGTCGCTACTTATCGAATAAGGGCAGTAGCTAGCTTAAGGGTTCCCGATAGAGGGGCTCTTTTTATTTCTCTAAGTCATGTACATGGGCAAACACCTTACAAGGTAATACAAGAAGTCTTTTCAGCTACATAAATGTCCAATGCCGCAGAAGATGTATTCTCTTATGTAGTAATCTATAGAGAGCGGGTCCACAAACAAAGTAAGCAGGTTCTGATGAACCATATGATGAATCCACTAGAAGCAGACATAGAACCTCTTGCTCGGGAAGAAGCTCCGGTTGAAGATGAAGGAGCAGCATAAACAAATAAAGTCATTTAGGTGGATAAAAAGTACTTCCTAAGATAAAAGGAGTGAAACGTTCTACTAATAGTAATAAAAATGCAATACTTCACTTGAAAAAAGAGACTCTTTCTAGCAGCCAACTCTTTGGGGCTCTATCTACTCATTCATTAGAGGTATTTGACTCACTCGGCGATTTCGACATCAAATGCCTTCTTTTAGCCGGATAATAACACATTACGTACTATAATAACATGAGCCTTTCCTTCGTATTGTGATGTGAGACTCGTAACTAGAGATAGCTTTGTCCTTGTGATAGCGGGTTTAGCCTTTCTAAGTAAGATTATAATTGTGGATATCTTAGTTAACAACAAGTAAATCGGCATTAAAGAATATCCTTTTATAAGAGATTAGTGCGGAGAAGAAAGTCAACTAAGAAAGATTTCACGTAAGTATGAGATACCAACTTCATGTGCTCTTTCGAACAAGAGTAATCTTCTATTGATTCATTCTGGGACTTAGTAATCGTTAAGAGAAAGTACATAAGGACGAGAAGGATTTTTAGTAAAGAACAGGACTAACAAGTAGAATGGTTTCGAAAGGATCTCGCGTACTTTTGAGAAGAAGCTCTTTATAGCTAAGGATTCCCATCGGATTATCCCAATTCTTTATCCGAAGAAAGAGACCCGTTTGGTGTGCTTAACCCGCGTGCAGCGGAAAGCCCTTTATAAATAATAAATGTCCACTGAAGCTGCCGCTCTAGCATGTGTTTGCCCAATATTCTCCGAATCCGCTTTCTCTATTGTTGTAGGTATACCTGGAAGCTTTTAGTTAGAAGCCGTTGGCATGTCCGTTTCAATTTCAATAGTTGCTTAAGGAAGAAAAGGCCCGCATAACCTATGCTGCTAGTGAGCGAGTAGATAGAACGAAGTTACTTTCTAAAAGCAACCGGGAGCATCCTCCGAGAATTAGGTAAGAAAGAAAGCAAGAAGTAGTGTCCACGCCCTTCGCAAAGGTAGCTGTAGCTTTCTCTCAGGCTTAATACTAAAAAAGTATAAGGCTTGAAGGCGATATTTCTGTTCTAGTAGTACAGTTCGAAAAGTACCTTCTCTTTAATATGGGAAGCGAGTCTTTATATTAGAAACGCATTTTATTGAGCACTTTTTGTCTTGTTCAACGAGTCCATAGGATGCAAAAGAACCGTTTACCAGGGATTCTTGGTATCAACCATGTGAATTAATATCGTAAGAGAAGAGGTGTAATGTCTTTATAGAACAACGTAACTGTAGATGTGCTCGGAGAATAAGTTCCTTAGGAAGCCCTTTATGTCTTTGAAAGCATACCTCAAGCTGTCTATTGAAACTGCATCTATATATGATGTTGTAGAAGAAACTGCCTTTTATCTTATAAATCGGAAAACTGCTTGTCGAATGTATTGCACAATTTCAAAGTCATTATAATATGCGCGAAGTGCCAATAGTCTACCTTAGACGCGGAAGTCTTAAACAACGAGCTTCCTTTGTTCTGAAAAATCCCGGGAAACACTGGAATTCGCCAACATATCTTATTGGCTTGATTCCCTAGAATATGTAATGAGAAGAATCCTTTATTGCGCTATATAGTCTGTAAACGCCCGAGTCGTGTATAGCTGAAAAAAAGCTATTTTATTTTGGACGAGTTTTTCCTATTATGTTGTTCGTTAGAATAGAATAAGGCAGTATTCCTATACGGCAGGCCTCTACTAACGGGTCTTACTTAGATTCTACTTTCCGTTGTATATTAAAGACTAACTAGAGATTGTGGTTTGTCCGGAGAACATGAACATTATATACGAAATTTTTATGTTTTTTAACCATATAGGAAGCTTCGAAATCAGTCATTTCTGTGGAAAACATATATGACTTTTACTCGCCTTTTCCCAGGACTCTACCTCCTACTTGGCAGCTTTCTGTCTTTTCTCACTTTATCGAATAAAAAGCTTTCTCTCGATGATAAGAATAACCCGATCTCTTATCTTATTCCTTAGTCAGCCCTAATCTTAATCATCAAGAACAATCCCATATAGGGTAACTGTAGAGAACTTCTCCATAATAATAAGGCATGCGATATACTCTTGCACTTGGTTAACAACTTCTTATTTTCTACTAATTAATGTAAAGTAAACTTTTCCGTTGAGATTGAAGCCGGCTACCTATAAAGGAGCTTTTTTTCCAAGATTTAATGACAAAGAAATATGGTAAGTAATATAAGAGGGATTAATAAGAAATGATCTTTATCTTTAATACGATAATACAAAAAGGAAAGGTTTTAGAAGATAAGCCCACTCTCCCCAGAAAAACTAGATTAATTTAAAAGTGCTCCCTACTTGTCTAAGGTCACGAGTAAGGAAGTAAGTAAAGCTCGGAATCTTTGCACAGCCCGGTTCGATCATCCAGAGTAGAAGTAGACCCGGTAGCATATTTCCAATAAACAAGGTTAATAACATCTCATCAATAAGCAAGAAATAGCGAATCCCGGGACTGTAATCAACAAGTGAGGCTTTAGTCCAGCTACAAAGTTGTACCAGATAAAGTGTAAACAAGAAGGTACAGTAGTAGATTCATAAGCAGGATCCTTGGATTCAGTGACAGCAGGTATGTCAGAAGCGGGTCGAAATCTAAACATCATACGAGGTCTTCTAAACAAGAGGGTACGTCGGATACATCAGTAGATACCAATCCTTTAGTATTTGTTTTTCCAATCTTAACAACTAGCTAGGGTGTTTGCCCGTGCACAGCCCGTTTAGTGCTAAAGGGCTCTTCTTTTCATCCGAAACCGGGTTCCTTATCTATAAGATCGGTCAGTAAGTTAACTAAAAAAAGCCTCCTGTCCAACGATCGCAAGCTACATCTTCCGCGGGAACGAAGGACGAAGTAGCGGAATACTTGAAACGAGTAGGCTGTTAGAGTAGTAGAGCGAAGTCCTTAGATTATTAGACAAGTAGCAAGTATGCTTTACAACCTATAAAAGCTTTTTCATATAATATATATAGTAAGTAATATAAGGTTAACAAACAAGCAAGTCAATCAACAAATGTTTGAAGAACGTGTGAAGATCGAAGTCAAGTGTTTGGAACAAAAGTAGTAAAGAACACCAATGGCTGGTACGGACAACTCATCTCTTGACTTTATTCTATAACTATAAGAAACTAGGACTTTACGCCCTATTATAAGGAGAAGCGGCTACTCCTGCTAATGCTTTCTACTAATTCAAAGACTTATCTTAATTCCAGTGCCCGGCCAAAAGCTTTTTATAATCTCCTTTTCGATCATCTAATACGAAGTATCGGGTATTATTCACCTTAGATTGGTCTATTTCCGCGGAAGTCTACTTACTATAGAAGGGATAAAGGTCTCATTCAAAAAAAACTCCCAAGGAATAAGTAAGTAGGTATATGAGCAGTAACTCCCCTTTCTCTTTAGTCTTATGCTCTTAAAAGAAAGGGAAGACTCCCGCGTCGACACGGGAAGACAGATCAGGAACTGGACCTCTTGCTTGCGCGTAGTCTGGAGAAGCGGTACCAGAGCCTTTAGCCTTTTTTAAAGACGTTTTTCTTATTATATAGGCAAACTAGGACAACTAAGCCTCATGCCGCGCTTATTCTTAGGCCTGTAGTTAGATGCTTGGCTGGCTGCGCTTGACTGACTGGTTGGATGGATTGCCCGATATCGTGGGAAAGCCAGCCCCCACTCTATGGACGAAACGTCCTCGGCTTTGGTTAGAAAGGCCTCTAGTAAGAAAGTATTCTTTACCATTAGGGCTCGGGTAGAGCACGGATTTACTGGATCGGTGGCGAGGAGTTCAGTTGTGGCCCTTGGTCGTCGAACCGTCTTCAAGGTATAAATCGTCCCATTTACTCACCACTACCCTTGGCGCACCCGTCGAAGATGCAGTCAAAGAAAGAGGCTCTGAAGATAGAACGTAGGAAGAAGTCCCGGTTGGTGGTCAGGTTGCCGACATTACGGATTTACAAGTAAAAGGAGCTCTTTTTTATAAATAAGGCATTGGCTAAACATCTTTTGGATACAAAGCACCTTGAGATAGAGCATTTAAAGGTTGGTTCTCCTACTAAGGATAGAAATGGACGAGCTTAAGTATAGGCTCTCGACCGTAAAAACGTGGATCACTTTTTTGGTATTCAACTTAGGAGCGCAGCCCTGATCACATACGCTATTAGATTTGTGTTAACTCACTTATATCTTACGCGCTTTCGAATTTAACTGACGAATCAACCGAACCGAAGGCCTCTACTCGAAAGGTGAACTCGCCGCCAAGGATCCCTTTACTAAGATGTAAACCGCTTTCCCCGTTGACCGAGTCTTGCATTCCTGCTGGATATACTCCTTGTCTGGGTTAGCAGCTGCTTGGGTTAGCTTTATTGCCCCTTGCTTGGTTTGAAAAGACGTCGTGGCAGGCAGGATAGACTGATACGAACGAGCGAGAGTAGAAGGACATGGCATGAGCCCGTTCCCTTTCCAAACGACGGTACAACTCTTGCCTTTGATAGTATGCTTGGGTAGCTAGTTGAAGATGATTTACCTCTGGATCACATTCCGACTCTGATTTAGATTAAAGCAACAAGCTTTAACTTGTGTCACACCTTTCCAACGTAACAAATGAAACCACTCCTGTCTTTAAAGCATGAATTTCGGTTTTAAAGCAGCAGGCAGAAGGAAGATAAGCCGCTGGCTTACCAATTCCCTTGCTTACTCAACTGCATGATGGCGCGAAGCCCTTGTTTTAGTATAAGAGTAGGATGGCGCGTGAGGGGGCTAAGAGAATATATAGTAGGTTAGCAGCTATCCTCTCAGTCTCAAAAGCTTATTTGGTTCTTTCATAAGGTAATGGCACGAAACAAAATGCACAGGTGCAGTTTTCCCTTTCCAAGACAAAGGCATTGATCCCTTTTAACCGGGACAAGAAAGATACATCCAGAACTGGAAAGACTCGTGCTTCTCGCGCTTCAGCTGAAATTGGAGTTTAACTTTTTCCCATTCTTTCTTAGCTGACAACAGGTACCAGAACCAACCCCAGCAGCTCACTCTCTATGTGCCCCGTCTACTGGCAAGTTATTTTCCTGCTTGCTGTACGGGTAAAACGTCGTAATTTATCTTTTCGCGTAATAGAAGGTCTCGAGGATGTAAAGCCCGACCACTAAGGCTTTTTTCTTCTTTTATCCTTTATATTTTCGTTGTCTGTGTACCCGGGTCTTCTTTCAAGAGGCCTCCTTGGGAACAGTTGTCTTTTTTCTTGTTCTTGTTGATCTATGCTAAATACTACAGCCGAGGATCCGCTGTGTCCGATCAATTCTTGTAACCGTAACGAAGTTGCTAATTTAGTTGCTGTAGAAGTCGCACCCGTTTACCCCATCATCCAAAGTCTCAGTAGCAGCGGAAGCGGCTTTTACAGAGACTTTGGATGCTATTTCGTCTTCGACCGGATCCGCAACTTCTGATGCATCGCCTGCCTTTTCTTAGACTTATAAGTAGGGAACCGGCCCCAGGTAAGTAAGATTGACGGTACCTGCTTGTCGACCGCATAAACACCTTCGGTGCCTTCAGGGTAAGTTAGGTCTTCCCTAATTAGTTAGAGAAAGGGTTGGTATTCCTAGTATATATTTAGTACTGTTTACCGTCCTCTGGGTAAGCAGGATCTTCTGAATCGTCATCATTGGCTGGGGAGAAGCCCTTTTCGGCTTTTCCTAAACCTGCTTTCCCTTTATTATTGGTTGGTATGAGACTGGTTGTTCCGAACCCACTTCTCCTCTTTTTTCCGGAGCGAACCCCTAGGTATAGGTACCTTGTTTTGGAAAGTGACTTGCTGCCCGTCTTTCATGGTTAACGTCGTCGACAGCAACAGCTAAAAGTCCCGCGTCTTTTGGGGATTTGATTGGGACTGAACCTGCTTTCCCTTGAAGATGGGTGTAAGCCCTTTATTATATAAGTGGTGGTACCCCAGGTATACAGGATCATGAACAGCTGTCTCGACTTCGTCGGTAAGAGCTTTATCTTCTGGAAGTGGTACTGGGTCGCCCTCTTCTTGATCAGGATCTTCTCCTTCTAATGTATCTTTTTCTGAAGTAGCTCCTTTCTCCTTTCTTTAAAGCGTGGTCCACAATCTTTTTCCGAAGGCGGGTCCACAATTTGTGAGACAATATTAGTGTATATATCTTTAAAGGACCCCTCTTTCCAGCACCATCATAAAAGCTAGATCCGCAAAAAGCTTCACCAACAGCTGCTTCGTCTGATTCATCGACTTAGGTTTATTCATATGAAAGTGCGTGTTTAGGGAATGAGACTCATAGATATGCCACGCCAGCTACTGGGACTGAAGCTTCTTATTCGCCTTCGTAAGCAAAAGCTTCTTCTGACTCGACGACTTCTAGGGCTGACTGTGATGTGAAAGGTATGACATTTCTTAAACTTCCTTTTGTATGAGATGCATGCAACTGAGAAAGATGAAACTGCTTCATCACCTCCATCACCAGCTGAATCTGGAAAGGCTGGATCGACAGCAATGGTTTACTTCAGCTGTTCTTTCCGTCTTTTTTATCCTTCTTGATTCGATGCATGCTTCTTTTTGACATGTGTTCAGAAACTGATGCCAAGGAAAGGTGGTTGGTTCCCTATTTATTATACTTATAAGAGTGGGAATTAAGGGTCTATTATAAGTAGGACCGACCCCATCATCAAACTCAAAAGTTTCTTCGACATCGGCAACATCGGCGGCAAAAGCCCCAACACCTGCTCCATGCACTATCCGCAAAAGCAGCATCAAAAGCTCCGGTAACAGCTGGATCTGGAAATTTTTCTTCGGCTGGGGCTTCATCTGCACCTGGTCCATTAGCTATTTAGACTTATGACTTGACTTCGTCGTCGCCAGCAACAGCAGCTTCCAAAGCTTCAATTGCATCTTCACTTTCTAGTTCTAGTACTGATAGGACTGGGACTTTCCTTTATTAAGATAGGTAGGGCACGGCCGATACGTCTTCAACTACTTATTGCTCGCCTTCGGCTGTGACTGCCTCGCTTTCGTCTTGCCCGTGACCAGGTTGTCAAAGCCTTTTGCTTTTCCTTGGTTGTTTGAAGAGAGGGTAGGTACCTATAAATTAAGCGCAAGATTTTAGGTGTATAGGAAATGGGACCCTTCTTCCCAACACCATCATAAACCGCCCCATCCGTTGCATCTTCTGATTCTACTAATGATTCTTGTGCTGGATCCGGTCGAACTTGTGTTTGGAACTGCTGGGTTTACTCGCATGTGTGAAGCATATAGATACCATTCTCTGATTAGATCAAACTCAATCGCACTCGGGGCTTGAGTTAACTCCGCCTCAACCCGGTAATTTTTCCTCATTAGAGGATTTTCTTAGTGAATTGGCCCAATTTGATGTTATGTTTAAAAGAAACTGGTAAATTTGCTTACTCCACCCCTTTCCCTTAAGAAAGTACTTTTCAAACGTGACCTTTTAAACAACCTCGGGGAAATTCGACATGAAAGGGGAAAAAAGGGATGGGACAAGTTCCTCGATAACGAAAAAAATACGCGCCATAACGATAAACCATAATAAGATGGATTAATTTGGAATTCCTGCCCTGGACTTTCTCTTATAAAATTTTCTCAGCTGGCCTGGACAGAGGCTGCTTCTATTGAACTTCCTGAACAGGCCCTTACTTGGTTGTACTGGTTCGTTCCTTACTTAGATATGATTGGCCTTACCTTAACAGCAGCTTTACTGCCCCTAATGCTTGGTTTGCTTTGCTAATGGTATGGTCGGTCTTACGAGGACCTCTCGAGACTCGGCTCCTTTCGGACCCTAGAAGAAGTCAATCTAACTAGCAATCTTCCTCATTCCGTTGTTCTGGGTCTCTTTAAAGTAAAGGGCCCCTATGTATCCAGAGTAAGTCTTATATTATGTATGTATCTAGAGTGGGACCCTTCTTTCCAACACCATCATCTGCGTCATCTGGAACCGCCTCATCTTCAACTTAGTCTGGTACTTCTTATGAATCTACCTCATATGGGAATGAAACTACTACTTCGTCTGAAACTCCCCCTTCTTCAATTGAACCTAGTTTGGCTCCTTCTTACGGGTTTGGAAATGGGTCCTCTTGCTTACACCCTGGGTCACCCACTCTTGAAAAGACTTCTTCCCCAGCTGCAGCTACTGATTCTTAGGAGGATAGTGCATTAGTACTTGTTTGCCCATCCCCGTCTCTTGCTTTTTCTGAACCCGCTTTCCGTACTGAGACTGCTTTTGTAACCTCGAAGGCGTGAACACCTTAAAGCGGTGTGGCTTGAGCTTGTACTTCGGTTGCTTTCAGTTAAGTCTGGGTGCCCTGGAATTCAGCTGATTACTTATCTTGAGGGTGGGTCTTCCCCGTTTACATAATAAAAAGGATGAGTAGGTATTTTAGGTTTCTAAGAGAGGGCTTCGCGTCATTATCAACAGCCGGCCCATCTTCTTTTTTCTTTTGAATCGTCTTTGGCCGGTACTTCAACAGCGGAATCCGCTTGATTGGCTTCGCCTCGATGAACGGCCCTTCGCTTGACTTCAGCCGACTCGGGATCGAGAAATGACTCTTCTTGCTCTTGCACTAACCCCTATCGCTGTCGCTCGAGTCCCATAAGGGGCCTCTCGGATTAACTCGAGCAAATAAATTACCTATCCCTTAGTAAAAAGATGGTAAAAGTCCGTGCAAAGCCAGAGTCTAGGAGGGTTTGCTTCAAAGGGCTATTCTAAAAGCTTTTTTATTCGAGGAAAACATCTACTGAAGTGGGACAACAGCTTACCCTGACTGAGTGGCGTTACGGACAATAAGTAGTGCATCCTTCTACTTTCCTTGTGACTTGTTTTAAGGGAACATGCTAATGTTAACACACATTCAGGTGTAACTCAAACAGCGGGTACTAAAAGTAGTTCTGCCCTTCAGTAGTAAAGGGGGGTCCCTGTAAGGTTAAGTGTAGGATTTCTTATAGATATAGTAGGATCCCTTACTTTCCATCAACACCGTAAAAAGCAGCATCTGCAAAAGCAGCATCTGCGGCAACTGCTTTGACTTGTTCAGCAAATGCTTCGACTTATGACACTGCCTTTTCTTAGACTCATAGGTAGGGAACGGCCGCTACCGGGACTGATCCTTCTGTTACTGAAACTGCTGGGGGGTCTTCTACGACTACCATTCCGGCATCGGTTTATTCTACTTGGCCCTGATCCACTTTATTTTATCAGGATCTGGTCGAACTTGCTTTTCCTCCGGCCTTGTGACTTCTTATGAGTTCTTCCAATTCCTCCATCTCACAACCAACATTAAATTCCCGAAACTACAAGAAAAGAGGCATCTATCCCCCCGGGACCCCCCGAGGTACCCTGCTTGATCAGCAGCTGGATCCGCTACTTCGTCCGAGACTTCTTCATCACCCGCTTCAATTTAGGAAAAATCCCCATCCGAAACTTCTTATTTTGAGACTGATTCCTCTGAATCGCCCGTGTTTTCTTAAAGTCATAGGTATCACATCTACTGTTCCGAGGCTTAGACTCCAAGTTACGTTGTCCAATGTAGCTATTGTAGACTAAAGGTCCTCGATAAAGGAAAAGACCCGTTCTACTAATATGTTTTAATTTGTAAGACCTTTCGTTCCAACATAAAAAACGGAGACTGAATCAGCTCCATCGTCTTCGACTGAACCTGCCTCCGATTCTTTTTCTTTGACTGGGACTTCCCTTTATGATTGTTCTATGTCTGACACGTCTTTTCCTTCTGACTCGCTTTTTTTTCTTCTTCCCCATGTCCGCGAACTGCTTCTCAAACCCTTCCGCTCGCATCCTTGAAATTGGGTACCTAACTATAAAATAGGTGTTTCCAAGTAAATTCTAAGATTCCTTGTGGATATAGAAGTTGACCGCCCTTTCCAAGACCAAAAGCTGCTTCCTTGAGTGAGTAACTTCTAAACACAAGCTGCTTTGACTCCGTCAACTACTTATTGTTATTGTTCTATGTCTTATAGTTGTTGGGCAGATACACCATACCCATCTGCTCTGCCTTCGGCTTATCTTTTTTTTTGTTTGCTTTTCTTATTTTGATCCTGGGTGTTCTTTTTAAGTCAGAAGTTTGTGGGGATGCGAAAAACAGGCGTAGTATCCATCACCCATCAACCCGATGCCTAACACCAAGGCAGCCAATCAGGACAAGTGATCCACCCTACCAGTCAGCCAAAAGGGCCCTTGCTTCCATTCATTCATTCTGTTCAATTAAGTAATGTCATTAAAGAAAAAAAATCACTTCCTTAACTCATATTAAAGGTCAAACCCCATACTAAAGTACACCCTGTGCATAAGTACAGTGCTATAACCCTTATCCCAACCCCGGCCTGTTTTGGACAAAAAAGAACCCCCCCCTTTATAAGAACTCCCGGGAAACCATAATTGAAGCGCAAGCAGTCCTGTACCTGAGCCTGAGACTTATAGACCTGCTTCGTCTTTAGCTGTATCCTCAATCCTAGTCTTTTCGACTGTTTCTTCCTCTGGACTGGAATAGATGCCTCTTTTACCTTTTTATATTTACAAGAGCCCTGTTACTGATGTGCCTTCCTTCTCCCAGGGCAAGGAAGGGGCGCCCCAACCCATACACGAGGTATGATACCATATCTGATCTCGTAGGCTGGGCCTCTTCTTTAAGATTCGTGCAAGCTTCATTTCAAAGAAGGAAGATCCTCTACCATCACCTTTCTCATTCGAACTCAGGAAAAAAGGCATCTTTGCCTATAGTATTTACAGATGAACCTGATGGTGAATCCGATGATGCGCCATTCGAAGAAGAAGAGTAAGCTAGTCCTGATGAAGAGTATAAGTACCTGTTTCCAGGACTATTTATTTAACTTCTTTTTTTTTCCTGTAAGCACATATTTTTTTTTTACGATTTCATGATTGAGCGAGCATAGTCCCCGCACTCTTAGAAAGGCAAGCATGTTAGGGAAAGTTTACTTTCTTCGATTAGGGCACGAATGTCTAGTGATTTGGAAACTTAAACAAAGGAAAGAAAGCTCGTAATCTATTTTACGGTTCGATCTGAGCGGAATTCAATATAGAATAATAATGTTACTAAATAAAAAGAAGAAAGGTGCCGCATAAGCAAGGCCAGTTTCTTCCTGACCTGAGAAGTTAAGAGCTTAAGCCCAATTTGAATCTTCCTGAGAATTCCTTTTGGAGGATAGGTCGCGCTGGATCGAAACGACTCTCCTTATTACCAATACCCAAGTTACCTGTTCTACTAGTCTAATAATAGAATTTTCTTATTGATTTTACGTACGTAATTATTTTAATTGGAACAGCTCGACTTGCCAGTGAATTTTTTCATTTGTTTAAGTTTCCAGCAAAATCTTTCTTTGAGGAAATAAGGTATCTTTCCGCTTCAACCGGGAGCTTGCACCTTCTAATAATCAGAGGAATTAAATAGCTCGCATAAAAAACAAATGGGGAGAGAGAGCTAAGAGCAGGTTGTTAACGAGTGGAGTACCAGAGTGAGTAGGGTGTTACGAGTCTCTTTGCCCTTGTATGATCCTCAGAGGACTGTCATCGAATATTTTTTTTTACAAGGAACCCGCAACTGTGAACCTTTAGCCCCCGGCGACAGACACTAGACTTCCTGTGGCTTGACCACCTACACCTTCCCTCTTCCCACCCTGCTATCTGTCCAAGCCCCAATGAGAATATGCTTTAACCCTTCGTTCCGTAAAACAGGTATCAAAAGGCGCTTTGGGCTAGTGAAGGAGTGGCCGGATCGACCGCTTCTTGGTCTTGTCCCGATCCCTGGCTTTCGAGATGCCTTCCCCTAACGTTTTTTGTGAAGTATGAATGTAAAAGGGACGATGGGACTCTTAACAACTGGTAAATTCTCCCACCTCTCCTTTCTTGTCTTGTTATAAATATGCTAGTCTTTTTTTTTTTCAAATCTCCTGGACAGTCGAGGTCTTTCAGAACATACATTCCTTTCGCTCCTTGGAACTTGACCCAATGCCATGTGCTTCTATTTTCGCTCCGGAACTATACTAACAGCAGCTCGCTCCCTTGAAAGCAAGTCCTAATGTGTGACCTGATGGGTACCCTTTTTCTTACGCCGAAACCACAACTGAGACCGTTTGTCCCTTGCTCGACCTTTCTCCTAACCACAAGAATCCTCCGATTCCTTGACTCATTAAATATTAAATAACAGGAATATTCCCTTCCCTTAGGGGCATGCTCTCTACTTAATGAATATAGCAATAAAGCATGTTTTACAGAATGCATCCAATAAAAGGTTTGTCTCATTCTAATGCTCGAATGCAAGCACGCGAAGCTACTCTCCGGAAAGACCAGTAAGCGCTTTCAATATAGTACGGAAGATGCGATATCTAGGCTAGTTATGACCTATATTGATATGAAAAAGCGAAAGACGCTCTTTCTACCGATAACTTTTTCGAGAGATGTGGTTATAGCCCAGATAGGTAAGCATTATTTGCGGGTGTGTTACCAATCGTGGGTGAATGAGAAAGAGCTGGCTCTGGGTAGGAACTTTAAGAAAGATACGTTACTTGCAGCAAGAGTAGCTCTTCCTTCGGAATCATATTAAAAGAAAAACAGAGTCAAAGGGAATGCGAGAAACCTCACACTGTATTATAAAAAAGGAGATTTGGCTACCCATAAGCAAGACCCTAATGAACCATCATAACATAAATGGAAATCCCTCACAGCGGGTGTAAAAAGTATATTCTCTTAAAACGAATTCTATCTGGAGCGGGACGCCAGACTATAAGCTACCCTAAAGGAATGGAATAAAATCGAGCCAGTTTCACTCGCTCCATCGGGAGAGGTTGCGAAAAGCAGAATTCCCTATTCAGAGATTTTACGTGGCTTTAAAGCTTCTTTACTTGCCTTGCATTTCCTTTTTGAATAACTTTCTTTAAGATCGGGAACCGGCTGAGAACACACCAAAAATGCTAATGAAATAGAGAGTTGGTTTAGAACGAAGAACTAATTTATATAGCTACGCTGTTGCTCCTGCATGTAGTTAAGATGATCGATCCTCGGAAAGGTGGAAAACAAATGCTTGGTTGAAGCGTTTTATTGATAGACAGGGTACTTTCTTGAAAGGGTGTGAGTGAAGCGAGCGGGACTCGAACACTAGGAGGGAGCGAGCCTAAGAGCTGTTAATGCCCTTAGGGCCGGGGACTCTTTGGCTAAGGGGGAGGGGGTTTTTTTCTATTCGACTCATAGAGGGGCGAAGACTGGAAAAGAGAGGGAAGAGCAAACCTGTCTCGTGGTCCCGAGAAGGATTAAGAATACTAGTTATAAAGTGAGCGGATTGGATCTTATTTGACACTTCATAGTTTTTATGAATATGTTTGATGATCGCATTCCGCGAGTGAAGGATACGTATGTAATTAATATATCAACGGGCCCGCTGTCCCAGTACTTCTTTGTATTCTGTTCAATCAGTAAAGTTCTTTAAAAATAAATAAGGAGCTTCTTCCCTATATGCTGGCGCTCAACGAGCCAGGTAGTTTCTATTGGGGCGTCACATCATCTTGCTGGTAGAGCGGAAGGGTAGAGAATATATAGTGGGGTCCAACTAAGCCAGTGTGGCTTTAGAGTGAGGGTATCACCTTACTGAGCCTCATTAAGTCACGTTTGGTCGTTTCCGATGATTCCAATCCGACTTCCGCTGTTGGCGAGTTTGTTGGTGAACGAAGGATATCTTGCGATCTGGATATCCGCGTAAGTCAAATACTGCATGTGATCATAGATCCCCGATCTTGAAACCATATTCGAGCTTATTCTTGTACTGCTTAGTCAGGTTCGGCTGGAATAAAAGAAAAGAAAGGTCAACTACAAGGAGACATGCTCCAGCTCTACTAAAACTTCTTCTAATTCTAAAGGCTTCGTCTCGTCCAAGTGCAGCTGCTCATCCTTCTCCTTAAGTTAAGTAAGGGGATTCCCGTCCATAAGAAAGTGCTTGTCCAATAAGATATGGTAGGTAAATGGATTTCTTGTGTGGGTAGACAGATCGGTAGCTTGATTGACAGACTTCCTCGGGTTGGAAACGAATATATTTCGCATTTTTTTGAAGAGGCCTAGTTGGGTGAGGCGGCTATCAACGGTATGCGTACCGGGTGAGCCAGCAACTGCTGCATCCGGTACATCCGTTGCGGAAAAAGATTCATCTGGGACTGCTCCTTCTTCTTATGTAACTCAACTTGCTATCCCTTTTGAATGTACGACAGTAACTGCGTCTCCTTCTAGTTCTTTGACTGGGTTTTCCTGAAGTTATTGGTTTGGTAGTTCTTGTTCTTTTAGTTGTAGGTCGCGATCTAAGACTTGTATTAAGACCGATCCGTGTTCTGAATCGGCTTGTTACAATACCGATATTGCAGTTTAGCCGAGTTTCCCGCGGGAGATAGAGGTACCTTCCAGATAGGTGGCTAGTAGTTATGCAGTCCCTGCTTATTGATAGAAAGAAAAGAGTAGGGATTTCCGGTCTCTAATAAATGGAAGAAATAGTACCCATCTTTCCAGGATCCGGAAAAAAGCTTGATCCAAAACTTGGTTGAAAGTCCTCATTGGTCTGAACAGTTTCATTGTCGTCAATTGCTTCTTGTTCTTAAAAAAAATCCATGGGCACCCTGGTAAAAAAAGCAGATTTTAAAGAAATATCCTAATGTTAACAGCAAACAGCACATGCAAATGGAACTCAAAAATAAAAAACACATTTTAGTGTTCCTTGCTTTCGTTTTTCCAAGAGTAAAGGTCCTGGATTCGCGAGGTTAAGTGTCAGATTCCTTAGTGTATTTAGGGTAGGACCTTTGTTCCCACCACCAAAAACTTAAACCGCTGTTGCTGTCCCTTATTCTTTTTTTCTTCGGCTGGTCCACCATCGACTTAGTTTTCTTATACTCATAAGTATAACATCTCTTGGTCTGATACGTCTGCTCCTTCGTCCGCAACTAACCTTGCTCTTTCTTCGACTGATTATGAGACTTAAAGTTATAGGTAGGACAGTTCCTCTTCCGGGCCTTACACTCGTGCCCGTGCAGTCTCAAGTGGACTAGATGCTTTGATTGGTTGTTCTTGTTTGATCTTGTTACTGTCGAAGGCCTCTTCGTCTTAGTGTTATTGTTATGGTCGAAGATGAACTCTTTGTCATACCTTTAGGCAGCCTAAAGAAGTATACTTATCAACGTGGATCACATACTTTTGACCAGGGTGGGTGAGCCTAAGTATGGGCTCGTATAAACACCCTCTTAATAAAGCTGGAAATTTCTACCCTGCCTTAGCCTTACTTACCTCAACAGCCCAAACTACAAATCTAAGAATAGGGCCCTTAAACCGGCTTCATCCAGAACTGCATCTATTAAAGCACCTGTTCAATTAAAAGGAAAGGAATCCACCAAAATTCGTCGACTTCGAATTAAACACCAAAATTTATGTTCCCAAAGGCTTTATTTACAGCTATTCCCCCGACATATAGATATAAAAAGGGATATTGCGTAATAGGGCTTGGGAATGTCAAAAAAACCGCGGAATCCGCTTTGCCTTCGTCCACTACTTATGACTCGACTGCGCCTTCGTCTTTAATTTCTTTTGGGTTTGGTACTTGGTTTTATGAGAGTGCTAAGGCTGCCATTTGTAGGGCTGACTCGCCTTCGGTTTACCCCTATCTTGCTTGTGGAATCCTTGCCTTTAAGTCAAGGTCCTAAGAAAGGTACCTTTCAGGTGTGTGGTCCCGTATTATTGATATAAAAGATAGGCACTTCTTCTATTATAAGTGGAACCCACCTTTCCATGATCAAAAGCTGCATCATCGGAGGCTCTTTCATCATCAGCGGTTGTTCTATCAACGGCCGTGTCTGCTTCGGATGACTCGTCTTCACCCTCACCTGTGGAATCTTGTTTGAATCGACTTCAGCAAAAGCCAGTCTTGGAACTGTTTCTGAATCTGCGTCATCCCATTTGGTTTCTTTTTAGGATTCCTCGGCGCCTATAATTAAAATTAAAGGGCTCCTCTTTCTTGTTACAGATCAGAAGCGGGTGACAAAAGGGATCTATCCGGTAATTCAAGTCTTTCAACCCCCAGCCCAGGCTCGGATCTTATCCATATCTCCGGACACGGTTGCTTGTTCCTCGCCTATGTTATTTTGGGTTCGTTCTTAAGGAACTAAAAAAAGCCAAGCAGGGTCGGCTCGTTACATTCATTCCCACTCCTAACCAAAAAGCCTGGATTGGCGTTCTGGTCTTCCTGGTTCTTGCTTTCGTTGCCGCTTTAGTTCTTGGCTTGATCCTCGCTATCAGTAGAATCAAGTTCCCTATTTTATTCTACAAGGAAGGATTCCCATTTATGGATATAATTAATAGAACCCATATCTCCAACACCATCATAAACATCTGCTAAAGCTGTTTCGGAATTAGCTTCATCGGCGACTTCTTCTTTTGATTTGACTCGCCCTGGCCTAGAAACTGCTGTTGCAGTCCTTTCATAGACTTCTTTTTCTTAGTATGACATTTCTCGGTCTGAAAGGTCTGGTAGTTGCAGGGATGCCATGTCTTCCTCAGGATCTTAATTTTTTTTATTGTCGAATGCATAAATTGGGTTCTAAGAAAGAGAAAGATACCTCGAAGGTAGGAAAGGTGAAACTCCTCCTTAATTACTTAATTAGAGGTAATAAGGGAAAGATTATAGGTCTATAAGAAATGGGACCTTTTTCTTTCCAGCATCAGCTGCATCCCTTGTCATCCGCAAAAGCTTTATCGACAACAACTCCATCAGCGGCCTCGTCGATATCAAATGCTTTTTATTTTAATTTTTCTGGGACTGGATCCAGGACTGTTAATGCGTCAACTCAGCTTGTCTCCTATTCGTGACTGTGAAAGCTCAGGCAGAATAGATACTCTGAAGAGAAGATAGGTGGTTTCAATATAAGTAGAGATTTTAGATCTATATAGCGGGTGACCCCTCTTTACCCCAACTGTAAAAGGAGTTTATGACTCAACTGTTTCCACTCTTTGATCTGGTTGAGCTGCTTATTCCCTTGGCACTTCCTAGTCTAGTACTTGTTTTTTTCTTAGTGTGAAAGGCGTGCCATTTCTAGGTATAACAAGGCTTCCCCGGATAATTATTTTATCCCTTGCCTGGATTTGTATTCGATTGAAACTTAAACTGACGTGTCCGCTCCCACTACGACTGCGCGGCATCGGTTTTTTCTACTTGGTAAGGAATAAAGTTTCATCTAGCCCGTGCTTTTTTGAGCATTCAAGCCATTTTACTGTGTTTCAGATCATAAACCTGATGAGATGGCTGGCCTTCGGATGGGGCTTTCTTTCTTGTAACCGTCTTTGTTCCTTTGACCTTGTGAACACCCTCGGTGATTTTAAGTTAAGACTCGGTTGCTTATGGGAAAGGGGTCTTGTTCCCTTGGAGTGTAGAAAAGGTATTTAATTTGATTGATTGATCCCATTGAACGAGTGAAAGGAAGCAATCCAAGACTATCAGACCATTTTCAATAAATCCTATTCCTATCTTCTAGCCTGTGCCTTGTTAGTACAGACAGGGCACGTTAAATTTAGTAACCGCCTTTGTTAAGCCTTACAAAAGAAATACCTGATGAAGCGAGCGGTACGCGCCGAGTTGATTCTTGGATGTTGTCAAAGGGGAGCCTCGGGAAAAAGGATTAAACTTCATTGGAAAAGACACACAGGAGAGAGGCGCTCTAAGCCCCTTTCCCTTGTATTAAAACTGTAGTTGTTGTGGTTGTTAGTGGGAGCGCGGTACACTCATTCCGTTCCTGACATTCGGAAAGAATCGAAAATGCACAAAACGCGACACCAAGAAGTGTCAGTCCTTAATCGGGTGAATATAGAACCCAATTGCCCAAGCTAATTACCTTTGGCAACATAGTGGATCTGAGTAAAAGGACTGATGCGTAAGTTTTACATGCTAATTGAGTCCAAGGATTGATCATACTTTCTCGTTTTCTTATTTTTTTCTTATTTGCCTAGTCAGACTAAAGAAGTGGGGGAAATAAAGCAAAATCAAAGTACGTTGTAGTTTAGTTGTTGATGGAAAAGCAAATGCTGATGAGCAGTCCAATGATAATAACAGGCGGTCGACGACCACCCCTATCTTTGTTATTATACGTGATAAAAAAAGTATACTACTATAGTTCTACCTTGTTTTAAAAGATATGCTTAGATCATCAGGCGGGATTGCTCCTATTTGTACTTGATTCTCTACCATAGGAATTTACAAAGACTTTATGATCAAGCACGGTATTTGCCCTTTACGCTATGTCTGCAGCAATAGACTTTGAAGTTCACCATTACCTATTAGCTTTCTTTCTAAGGATTCCTTCTTTGCCCAGTCCTTGTAACACTGTTCGCTCCTTACTTCCTTTATCATAAGCGCAATGTAATCTTATATTCTTCTTTGTAGCCTGCTCCGATGGAATGAGGTCTCTTGCGCGTCTGCCCAACAAGTTCTTACTTGCTAATAGTTGAGCCATTTCTCATACCTTAATTAGAATCCTACAAGTCCTGTTAATATGCGCTAGGGGATTTTTTTCATTTCTTACTTACCTATAGACCTATAGAAAAACCCAGGTAGAGTAGGCTGAGACGTGTAAACTATATAATAAGTGGGATGCTCCGGTTGATCGCACACATACAGCGATTAAGAGACTCTTAAAATAGTAGAAAGAAGGGCAATAACAAAGAATAAACATATAGTAGAGTAGTTAAGTAGACTCGCGGCGGAGCAATGCTACTGATGCTGCTGATGGAGCCGCCCATAGTGAATTAGACCTTTTTAAGTAGGAAGATGTTGTCGAATGGAAGCTTCCCGCTTGTCATTCTCATATTGCTTTTTTTACATCCCCAAGAAACTATGTGTAAGGCCTTCTCGAGAGTTATAATCGAGAGTTCTAAAGTTCTTTTTTTTAGCCCGCGTAAAGCTCAAATGCTTCTATTTACACTGTATAGGTAGCTCCGCGGAATAAGAGCAGGCTGTCTTCTCTAGCCAATAAGAGTCAAACTCTCAAATAGTGGAAAGGTTCCCCTTCTTTCTGCTGCATCTGAGCATTCCTTTACATTTCCAAATAAAGTTAAATCTACTTCAATGAGAATATAAAGGTCAAAGACGGGGGATAGGCCCACAATTAACTTATATCGTATACGTATCTAAGTAGACGGCGGGTAAGTAAGGTATGAAAAGACACTCATTAACTCATTAATACTAGAGCAAATAGATGGGATGCAGCTGTCTTGGTGGGAAATGCATTGCAAACCACAGGCTCGGCGAAAAAGGAGCTTTTGCTGATGCAGTCGAAACATTTCTTTTTCTTAACTTAAAATACAAATAGGATTTGGTAATTGGTTTTTAGTCTTTTAGGTAATACATTGAAAGAAAAGAAATGTAAGCTAGAAGTGGTTCTCAATCCAGCTCAACAAAGAAAGAAAGGATGGCTTGACTTCTTCTTTTTTTTCTAACTAAATCGAGAAGCCAATCACGGCTTAGAAAAGCTTAGAAAAGATAAAAGATGTAGTTTTTACCTTTGTAAGGAGCAGGCAGAAGACTGAAGGGCCTAGGTCCTTAACGAGAGCAATTAAATCGAATGCATTTAGCACTTATTAAATTATGAAAAGTAATTAGTTATCGTATATAAGAGTCTGTTCTATTTAATATCTATTCGCCAGTCAATCTTTACCTCAATCTCCAAGAAGAAGCTTCAGGGCTCAGTGCAAAAGAAGCAAGCGAGGATTGAGTTCATACTGAATTGATTCCATTATTCTAAAGCATTCTTCCTTGGGTGAAACCAAAGCGAAGCAGCAGAAAACTCTCAAAATCATGACATTTCATTCAAAACGTTTACATATATAAGAAGAAGCAAATAAACGCTCTAAAATCAGACACGCAAATAGCTTAACACGTTTACATTTTAACAATCAAAGATACCTTACGTGATCCA